>QEWY01001061.1:175690-185814 GCA_006503575.1 Baylisascaris schroederi | reverse complement strand
GGGGGGGGGGGGGGGGGGGGATGGAAAAGGTATCTTTAAATGCTTGGTATGAAGTGGGAAATGACAATTTTTTTTTGTTTTACTCTACCGAAAAGGCAATGGCTACACTTTCTTCTTCCTTCCACCTCCCCTTATCTCCACCCTCACCTTCTGCCCATCCTTCTCCCACCTGCTATTTGAAACTCGAAATTTCTGCATAGATTTGTTTTCCGCGTTGTGGATGAGCGTATGAAGCCTATAAGGTTCTAGAAAAGATGTGTATCGAACACATTGATTTTCAAATTTTGATTCCCATTCTAGAAGAGACTCATACATCCTGAGTACTGCTGTTTTTCTCATTGTCGTGTTTTTTAATGGTTCTTTTTTTGCTCTTGTCGTAATATTGAGTACAACACCTTATTGGTGCTTGATATGTTGCAAT
Organism: Baylisascaris schroederi; assembly: GCA_006503575.1. NCBI lineage: Eukaryota > Metazoa > Nematoda > Chromadorea > Rhabditida > Ascarididae > Baylisascaris > Baylisascaris schroederi. The sequence continues at coordinate 185,393 of QEWY01001061.1, read as the reverse complement.
ACTTTTAAAATTGTTTACATTTTTTACTTTTTTTGCCAAATTTGAGCAAGCACTCTTCAGGTCCTTCTCTACTCATTTCCTTAGGTATACCTTTGCCAGTTGATTGAGGTTGAAGAGGCAGCCATCCTTATGTAATATAATAAAAATAAAAATAAAGTAATAAGTTAGGCGCATTTCTATAGTACCTAATGATTTAGAAATTCCTTTAGCTGAGTATATGATGATAGATTTTAGAGGTAGCCGCTTTCATTCTGCTGTTAGTTAAGCGACAATAAGTATTGATTGTTACGAATCATTCATAGTGATTTAATTGTCGTTGTTCTTACAGCTTATTAATAAGAAGAGGTATTCATTTTATTTATTTCATTCTGATCATCGTCATTCCATCATTTGCATAATTTTCCACTATGATATATGAATGCGATCGAGTTGAGATTTTTGTACTTTCTTTAGATTTATAATTTTTAGCTGACTTTTTTAATTGAAAAAATTGGAAAAAAATGAGTAGAATTCAAATGTTTTTTTATTATTATTTTTATTTGTTCATCAATTGATTATTATTTACCGATAATTAAATGATAGCTGATAACAAGATTAATTTTTTAAGAAAAAGTATTAAATTTATTGATATAAAATGATTTTACTTTTTTTTATTGAAGGTATTCCTATATTGTGAAGTGTTATCGCGCCAATTGCAAACTGTAGCGATCCACTAAATCAGTGTGAAATTGGCGTTGGATTTTTCAATTTTGAGAACTGAAATGAGGCGGTAATTTTTATACCGAATATTGAAGAATATTGTTGTTGAGGTGGACAATAGTGACCATTGCGATTATTCGGTCATTCGCTCATTACGCTATAGTTGTATAGCATTTTGACTTCACAAGCAACAATAGTAATCCAACAGAAAACAATAGACATTTATTGAAATAAAGTAATGCGAAAGGAAGAAATCCAATGAGATCAAAGATGCGACTCTATTCGGCTCATTCAGAGAGCAATATATCGGCGCTATTCACCTCACGAAGGTACTTCATAGTGGAATTAATTAGTTTAAATATAAATTAAAATAATTTATTGCTATTATTCAACAGACGAAAAGATTAGGCATAAAGCCTATAAGGATATGTTTATTTATTAATTAAGTTTTGTTATTTGTTACAGAGTCATGTTGAGTTTCTATTAAAATAAAGTTAACAGTCAACATTCATAGTGGTTATTGACAGAGAATATATCCATTAATAATATGGTGGGCAACTTTGCAAAGAGGCTTTTTAATCGAATAAGTATTTACAGATTCATCATTTGAATCGAAAGAATCGAAAATTAGCGAATTTTTCTCTGCAGCAAAAATTTTCTGCAAAAATCTTTTTTTTTGTTTGAATTTTAATAGTTCAGAAATTTTTTGATTTTTATAATTTATTTAATCTATAAGTCACAATGTTTTTAGTAAACAATGCGAAAAATTTCATGAGGCTTTTTTTAGCGATTATTCCGCTTTATTCCATTCGAAAAAGATGGAAAATCATCTGAACTTGATAGGTTATCAGAAATTTTACTGGTTATTAGAGAACTTTATTGGTTATATGATAGTGAAATACCTTAAATCAAAATTATAGGTGATGAAAACATTGGAACGTGCCGTAGAGGAATTACAAAAAACATGTAATGGATTGAAATCGGAGAATGATCGACGAAGACGTGACGTTGAAAATGCTGAGAAAACGATTTCATCTTGCAAAGAGCAGAATAATTTCCTCAATGAACGCAATATGAAATTAGTGAAAAAATGTGAAGAACTTTGCGAGGAAAATAAAACCATTCATAATAGGTAAGCAATTATTACTATTTATTAGCTATTCTTAGATATGTTACCTTGATTTTAATATCAGACATTTTCGATTTATCTTCGTATATTCGAAAATAAAAAAAAAATTTTTTTTGCATATTTTTTCTTCCTAATTTGTTTGTTTACTTCTTTATTGTTTTATGCATTTCCTTTTTTTTACTTGTGGTTTTTTTTTAAATATTTTTAAGTAGAGACTTCATTCATCATCACCATCTAAATTAATTGGTTATCATTATTGTTGTTTGTTACTGTGAAGCGATAAGTGAGAGATATTTTTGAAAGAGTAAAAATTGAAATTAAGAAATTTTTTTTTGCGACTTATCGTTTTCATAAATAAAAAAAAGAAACGATTTTGGAAGATACAATGAGCTTAGAAATTTTTTTTTTCGAGGAGTGATTTTGGAGTGTTGCTTCATTTTATTTGAAAGAATTGTTGTTTTTTTGCGCTTGATAGATTAAGTTATTTTTTGAACGAGTGATAAGATCGAGCATAAGAGATTGATTCATTTGGTGCATTTAATTATTAAAGAACTGATAAGCTCGAGCTTATAATGATTAAAAGTTGATAGGTTTGTTATCTATATTTTAGACGTGATGAGTCAGCAAAAGAATTGGCTGAAATTCGACCTCGCATCGATAATCTGCAAATGGAATTACGTCAAAGGGTTGAAGACGGCAGGTATGCTTTGATTAATTGCTAATACCCTATAGTCTATTTTCTATTACTTATTTGGCCCCTCGATTTTTGGTTGTGATATTATCGTTGAGAAGTTTTTCGGATTCTTTTATAAGATCAAAAAATGACTATCGCGTTCATCTTTGAACATTTTTAAAAGTGAACAAATTATGGTATTATTATAAATATACAACTAAAAAATGATGCTGAATAATGTACGAACTTTATGAAGTTGTCGGCGGATGTCTGAATATATATCCAGGATATACTGTTTGGAATTCCTCCCGTTAGGAATTTGTTGTAAGTGAAATCTTCCAATGCGTGGATGGTCATTGTAAATTGGCCACTGTTTGGTTGTTTTTTTTTTCGTTTTGAAAATCGAACCCTCTGGTTTTTTTTCTTTATTAAAGCTCTTATTTATGTTTTCTAAATTTTTTATTAATCAGAGCAAGTTTATTAGATTCTTTTTTTCATTATAGGAAACAATATCGTTTTTGATTTAATTTCCAGACTTGTGGGAGAAAAAATTCTATATTGAGTGGAAAATTTATGTTTAAGTAAAAGATTTTTATTTAGGAAAATGTTGGCACAGTTACGTAGTTATGAAGAGAAAGAGCGAATATGGAAAAAAGTAAGTTTTTCTTTGAATTTTTTAAGCAGAAATGAATAGTCGAAGCAGTTAAGTCATTCTTGTAAAATAGACAATTTGACCCAATTTAGAAGAGATATCCGAGAATATTTGACGACGCTATAGGCGATCCTCGACAGAGGGTAAAGGAGAAAAATTATTGAAACGATCGAAAGTGGGAACGATTGGGCAAAGTAAAACTTGAAAACTTACTTAACAAGGTTTTTTGTTTTTTGATAGTTTATGAAATGTTTAGTCAGCTAAATGTGCAAGAATTCCTCGTATATGTCTTCATTTAGTTAATAATCATTTGCTTAGATCGTATAAAGATATGACTTCTAGGAAAAATCGGATCTTGAGAAGAGAATCGAAATTAAAGATGCAATGGCAACTGCGGAGCGCAAAAATCATGATGAATGGAAGAAGCGTAATTTAGCTGAGAAAGCTGAACTCGAGAGGAAAGTGAAACTTGCAGAACCGGAAATAGCAAAAGCACTTGACGCTGTAAGTTCTAAATACTCGCTTGGTCGCATCGTTTGCAAAATATGGAATGTTTATGGAAAAAGTAATAGAAGGATGTATGATAGTCATAGAGAGATAGCGAACAAAATAATCTAGATGGAATAATATGAGTTGCAGATGAAGTAATCTTTTGCATAAGAAAATTAATTATTGCTATTATTGTAGACACTGTAGATTTTTTTGCATGATGCGAGGGAATTACCCTAAAGAGCGATATTGTGCTTCGCTTTGTGCGTCAACTAAACCATTATTTGGTATTTAAAATTGCGCGCAAAAATATGCAAATGAAATTTATTTGCTTTTGAGGAGGTGATAAAGAAGGCTGTCGAGGATATGCGCACTTTTTATGAGGATAAACTGGAGACGGTGGCAGCAGAGGTGAATGAATTGAAGAAGAAATTAACCGATGTGAAAAGCGAATATTCATTAGTGGCGAATAACGATCGCATTAAACGGTCGAATTCATTTGACTATCGATCAAGCTCTGCCCCACCGGCAACTTTTCTTACAAATGGAACGCTTTCTTGCTCGGAAGAGAATGATATCACAATGGAATGAAGAGGAAGTAGATAGTAATAATGCGATACAAGAGGCATTTTTTGGTCGAAGTTGGAGAGGATTTTCCATGATGTTATTTGGGAGGGGAGGGGGAGGTAGAGGAAGTAAGAAGGAAGTAAATGGATCGGTAGATGGGGAGGTAAAGAGTAAGTAGAAATATTAGTTTCAAGCAACATGTTTATATTACATAACTCTATATGGCTTGAAAGCATCCATACTATAACATATTGGGATATAGGTGTGGTGCATTTGCTTTAGCTTTTTTTTATTGTTGTTGTTTAATTTTGATTGCAAATGTTTTCTTAATGATGTTGACAAATTTTATGCATTTAAACTAAATAAATATAAATCGTTTTTTAATATTCATATATTTTGTTGTGAATGTTTTATTGCATACATTTTCGTGTATTATAAGCGATCAATGTGTTGATGTGTTCGTATATTTGCTCCAACCTTATTATCATTCCATTTGAAAAGGATTTTAGCTTATCGGTGGTTTGCAAAAAGGAAAATTTTCTTGTAAGGGATGGGGAGAGGGGTAGTAGGATAAATGCTACGGTAATTTTTCCACTGATAGAAAGTGCTTCGCATGAAAAATTAGTTCTCAGTGTATTAGATATTGGAAAGGAGCATTCTGTAATTGCAAGCAAACGGAATGAAGGCATTTCAAATGGCAAAATTATAAAACAGCCCTACCTAGGTGGTCTTTAAAAAAATTTTAGCCATACAAAATTATGAACAGTGGGAATGAAGAAAAACGTTGCGGAGTCTTTGAAAAGTAAATTTTTCGGCTTCATATTAATCTTCCTCGTGTTAGCTGAGAGGGAGGGGGGGAAAGATGGTTGGAGAGTAGAACGAGGGATGAAAATCGAAAGTTTCAATTTAAAAAAAAGCAGTTGCACGGAAACGGTCAGTGTCTGCGAGTTATATTTTATCTTTGTGTACCTCTCTTTTTTTTGCAAGATTTTGCGTCATTTTCATTTGTGGATGTCGCTTATTTAAAATGTTTTGTTGAATATGGTGTTCTTTTTTTTGAATGGCGGCATCTTTCAAATTGGTGGTAAGTGAATAGAACTTTTAGAGATGAGAATCGTTGAATTCATGTTAAATTTTATGCTCTTTGCTGGAACTTCGAAATACTCTTCATTCGAAGGTTAGAGTTCCTAACGTCGACTTTTTTTTATATAAAACATATCGGTTCATTAGTTCAATGGGTTTCGATCAAGTTTCCGCACCGAAAAATTTCCATTTTTATTGTTCTTTCTTTTTTTTGCCGGAATAAATATGCATGGGAAATTAGTTTATGGTCGTTTTCTATGGATCATTTTAGTTCAATACGTTGTTTGTTGCAATGGTTGTTGCGTTATTCTTCTTTTCTTTTTTTTAAACATACACTGTGTTTATTATTGTTGTATTGAATAACAATTTCGGAATTAATAATCTAATATTATATTTTTAGAAGGAAGACATTTGAAATATATGATGAAATATGTTAATCGTATAGGTTTTCTTTCCCCTTATACCTACACTTCAATTTCTTCCTCTTCGCCTGTTCTATGCTTGGGAAAAGAATTTTCCGTTTTTTTTCTCGGGGAAAAGGAGGAGGAAAAGAGTTTGAAAGATTTATAACTGTCAAGATTTGTGGACCACACATTGCGCAAAAAACGCGTAATTAATTTATGCAATAGAAATCGTATCAAAATAAAATACTTAGTAAAATATTAACTGAAGTTTAATAAGATTACCTCATATATTTGAACTTTTAAATTTGGAATAATAGTTTTAATGAAAGGAAGGGGGGGGGGGGGGTTACAGTGACAGAGAGAGAAACTATCACCCATCCCTCATTAATTGCCCTTGATTTTTCTCTATTTTTACCTATGCAAAGTTTTATCCAATATTTAAATGCTCACCGTCTGAATGATAGGGGCAAACAGATGTGGACTTCTCTTAATTGGGAATTCATGAAGAAGCGAAATCGAGGTGAATATGACGTCTAGAAATCCGTACGGTTGGGCGTAGGTGGGGAATAGAGGTGCAGGGTTTTGTAGATTTAGAAACTTCCTCTTGCAACGAAATGCAGCATACGGTAGCTTGGAAAGTTGCCAATGACCTTTGATAGCATTTATCGAAACACTACGCTAATGAATTGGAATTGCCGATGGATAGAGGCCTTCAAATTGTTATATTTTCCATTATGGTGATCAACTGGTACTATACGATTAGCCATTAGCACTAGCAATTTCTTTAATTTTCGAGTAATTTTAGTTGCTCTCTTAGTGAGGTGGAGAGGGAGAGGGGGGGAGGGGGCTTTATTCCAAATTTTCCAAGTTTTAGCTTAACTTTCCAAAAAAACGCTGTAAGGTCTCCCTCGCATTGCATCCGTAGTAATCCAGGTCTTCACATGACTGTCGTCTGCTCAATTCGAACATGATTGACGATCGCCTACGATGGATCAATAATGCTAATTGCTTAAATAGTCTGGTGGAATATGGCCAATACAACTTTCATTTCTTCATCGATCGGCCCTATGAGGTTAAGCAATTTCTAGTCCTTTTATTAGTTGGCATAGTAAGAAGCAGTGAATATTTCCACTTTACTAATTAATTGAATAGGCCTCGTCGTTATATTTAAGGCTGGCAGCATGTTGGTGTCAGCTGTTTAATTCCATATACTCGAATGAAATGCCGAATAGGTGGGAATTAAACATCTATGCGATCAGGTATGGCTTTACTCTTCCTAATGATAAGAGATGGATATCGATATCCTTAACGAGGGATGTCGTTAGCTTATCCCCTCACTTCCATTCTCATAGTTCATGTGCTCACCCTCTAATAGTTGTTCCCATATCCATGAGAATCACCTTCGAAGATACTGCCTATCGCATCGCATATGGTTTACTTCAGGTAGGCAAATGGACACTAATTGAAAACGGTCATTCCGTTGTACTGACCAATGACCTTTGAGAAACGCCACTTCCTTCTTCACAAGGAAGTGACTGATTCGTTCCTTCACTCCTCCTTCCCCATCTCTTCGACCTTCCCCACAACTCTAGCTTTTCGACCAATATTCGAACCTTAACGTCAAAGCTGAAAATACAATTGTGAAAAACAAACAAATCAACAAACAAGAAAATTTGCTTTTCTAACTTAAGTACTCATTAGTTACATCAAAAAAATCAAAGAAAAAATATACAAGAACCGGACGTTTTTTTTCAAAAAAAAAAGAGAGAAAGAAATTCAGCAAATCAGCACATAACGTATTAAATGAGAGAAAATAATAATAATAATAGCGATAAAATTTAAAACTTGCTTAGGCGAAAAAAGCGACAATCCTCGAATCGTTAGTATTCGTCTTTTTTTAAAAGATCTTATCCACATCTTCTTGCCCATTCGACAAATTTTCTATTTCTTTGAATTTTTATTTCTCCCGTAATTTTATAATGTATTCCCCCTCCCCCCTTCCCCTCCTATTCCCCTCATCCCACCCCTCGTCCCGTTGACATTTCCGGTGCAGTTTATCGTAAATGAATCAGATGATTGTGCCTTTAATCAAATCATGTGACCAATATTAGATACCTATCGGTTATTATCTGAGCTTTCATTTCTCGTATCGATCGTATATTAACATGAATAACAAAAAACTATTAATCATAAAAAATCACTTTTTTTGCTTCATTAGCCAAAAGGGCATGAAAATGGGTCATAAACAATGTTATTAAAAAGAAGAAGAAGAAAAAGACGTACAAAAGAAAAGCGATATAACACATCGAAATTAATCGAATGAAAGAGCAAAATGGCATTCATAGGAGCTCATAAGCAAATTCAGCGATCATCACGATGTTCAGAAAAAAAAATCCAGAAAAAAATTTTTTTGTAAAAAATTGAATTTTGGATTTCATTAACGAGAAAAAAAGAGGGGAAAAGAGAGAAGAAAAAAAAAGGAAACACCCTTATCAATCAATAAACGACTATTGAAAACGACAAATGCGCTCAAATTAAATCATCATCGAACAATGACATTCACGTCTAAAGAAATCTCTTCACTCAACGAAAAAATGGGCGATATTAGCCATAACGATCAATAGCTACAAACTATTCAACAAAACGACAACTAAAAATAACGAGAGAAACACGCAAAAAAATGCGGGTACTTAACTAATTCATATGCAGTCCACATGTTTTTCACATGTTAATTCATATGCAATTCACATGTTTTTCACATGTTTTAATAAAATTTTTTTTACAAAAATCAATATCTTACCTGCATGAATTTTCGCTTCGTTATCAGGTTATCAGGTAACAATTATTGAACTTTAACAATCTAGATGTAAATATTGCATAAGGATATGTCCATAGTTCATCTTGAATATCCGAATATCCAGCTAATAATTTCAACGTCGTAAATCTAAATTCTGCTATGAAAATGTGTTTCCATATATCTCAACACTGTTAAACATTTCTCATAATTCCCCTACCATAGTAAACTTAAAATTCCAATAAGCGCAAAGCGAATGTGCTTTCCTACATTTGATGGAAAAAAAGATCCAACATCAACCATAAACTTATACGCAAATTTCACTCAAAGATCAACAAATGATTTAGATTTTTCTTTTTAGGTAATTTCAATTTCAGCGGATCGATCTACATGAATAGAAAAAAGCTTGAAAAAAAGAAAAGAAAAATTTTTAGGAATAACCGTAAAGACCTTTATTACTTTAAGTCTGCGAAGATTCCAAAACGTTGAAAGAACAGAGTGATCAGCAACGAATAAATCGAGGATAAAGGATCTTCCCCCCCGAACACGATCCACAACTGCAAAAACAGGTCGCTCCACAAATATCTGTTCTCACCTTCGACCATCGAATAAGGTGGAGATAAGTGACATCGACTTGCCATTGCAGTGACATTTGGGCCACGGCGAAAGTGTCCCGCTGGGACGTTCACTTTGGTGCTCTACAGACTACCTCACTATCAATTACGCGGTCTGATAAATGAGCGATAAAAGCAGTCCTTCAGTTCAATGATTCTACAGCTAATCACTGAACGGCTTCTCTCGCTGGCAGAAAAAAAAAACAATAAGCAGTACAAAAAAATCACAAATCACGTCACGACAGTCGACTGTTTGGGCAAAGCGGGCGTCGCGATTTGCTCCTTCTTATTAGGGCTTCTTTGACGTCGAACCACCCGAACTTGAACCCAACCTAAATTCACTTCTCACTGTTTTTTCGCAGACGCATGATCGATAGATGTATTAGGATAACAGTTTTTTTGGTTATGACCATGTAATACGTCAAGTACAGATGGAATAATGATTTATGCTGATGTTTCGGCTTTTTGAGCCATGATTAACATACCAAGCTGAAATTCATCAAATAAAATACACTCTTACGTTTCAGAGAGTTGCATGAGGTTTCAAAAGGAAGAGTATTAATGCTAGTGCAAGAGAAGGTAAGTTTAATTTTGTGTAT
>QEWY01001061.1:85018-174473 GCA_006503575.1 Baylisascaris schroederi | reverse complement strand
TATATATATATATATATATATATATATATATATATATATATATATATATATATATATATAATATTTGCGAAAATAAGGCAACCTTTTCGCAGAATTCGGCGATTTTTCGCCACCTGGCACAACACCAATACCAGGATTTTCTCGCTTCACTATGAAACTAGTGAGTGGTGTTTTGCTCAAAATTTGTGGATCCTTCTCTTTCGGCGGATCAAGCTCCACTGCTGCCAATCGTCTCCATAAATCTTCTCGATCCTTTTCACGCTTCTTCTCCCTAAAAAAATTTGAAATTTTTAAACGAAATATCATGGAATCTCATTCACAAATTCGCATCTCTTTTTCTAGAGAAAGGGAGGGGGTGGGGAAGAGTGGCAAAGGTGATGGAAGATGGGAAAGGCGATCGGTGAACTATGATCCCCGTGACAGCAGATCGCGAACGCAATGTAAGATAAGTTTTATTCCCATCAACACAGTGTAATCAATTACAACTTAAATCGCTCGCACTTTGATCGCTCTGATATGTTTTTTTTGCTACTTACAATACAACGCTAGCAAGGAAGTGATGAAAGAAATCCCAAACCGGAAAAAAAAATAAAAACAAAAAAATTAGGCCATAAAAACGAATACTTGTAATAAATTTCAACCAAAATTATCTAAAACCCCTCCCAATATAAGTGCAACTTACTTTTGCCTTTCCATTTTATAGTTAGCGGTAAGCTCATCGAATAGTTTCCCATTCATCTCCATAAACGTTTTTAAAACGTTATAGACCAATGCGACGATCGTTTGATTCCAATGTTCTTTGCTTATCCGATATAATGCAGGAAACATTATTGGCATCACCTAAATCACCTCTTCTCTTTGATTATTATCAACTTTGATTTTGATCATTTCAGTGGCGCCATGCTTCACATCATAAAGGTTCAACCTTCTAACTGTAAACCGAACATATATAGGCAAAATATGGTACATATCATTCACATGCCTGCAATATCTAACTCGAATCCCTGATTTTCAGGTTAACTTTTAAACCGTAGATGCATGACGTTACCGGGTACGATGACGAGAACAACAGTTCTGTTTTTGGCCTTCTAAGTTAAAACGGATACGCATAATGCACTCTTGCCCTAAACATTGCAAATTTTCATCCAGATTGATAATACTCTACTGTAATTTACCGTTTCTGAAATACAGCCTCATCATACACTCTCGAAACTCCCCTCACCAACCCAATAACTGACTTATAATACGTAGCAAAGTTTCAGTTGTCACTCTCAAGGTTTCAAGTCTCCCTTAATTTAAAAAAAAGGTAAAATCACGAAAGGGAATTTATAGTAATTTTCAACTTTTCAAAACTAATATCTAATCAAGAAATGAGCGATTCCTATTGAGAGAAAAACTTTAAAAATCGGAGCACTACCTTAAAAAATCGGAGCACTACAACTTTTTACAAGTATATAAACAATAAATAAATAAAAACAATAAATAAAAATTCAAGGCAGCCAAAGCGGAAAAAAAAGAATTCTCTGAGAAGCAATTAGAAAATCAAACTTGAGCACTCGTCTCCTCAATCAACGAAAGAATATACTCGTTGTTCCAAAAATAAAGCGCACGTTCCGCCACCTTAATGAATTACTTAAATCTCTAAAATATTTCCCATTTCTTCATTCATCCCTCCTCATAAGAATCTCTACTCGTCTACATACGATGATCTGTGAATTAGCTTCTGAAGCAGTAATACTTCTTCTATGAAGTTATCAACCACAAATTATAAAACCTCATATAACGTTCCCGCAGACCTCATTCAAGTACCACATACGTAAAGATCAAGCTTATTTTTCTATTTCAGGTGCAAATCAGTGATATTTTTAGGATTTTTCAGAAAATTTTCTACAGATTCAACGATAGTTTCATCAATTCTTACCAAAATGGGCAGTAAATACTTCGGCTACGAATTATAGCAAATGAGACAGCGTGAAGCTTCGGCTGAGTTCTCTTAATAATAAGTAATAAATGTTCAACCGAAGCAATAAACGAAAGACATTTTTTCAGTGATTTTTTGAAGCAGCAAATATCACAACACAAAAAACAACGGAAAAAAATCACCTTTCGTCGTCTAATTTTCAGCAAACAAACCGCTGTTCTCTCCTCTAGAAATCACACCCCGTACAACAAACCAACAACTTCTCTTTCCCTTCTCATTTCTTATACCCTCTTCTCTAATAAATCCTCTATTGCGTTTATTTCCCACATTTTCCTTCATACTTTCGGGCATCCTTCTCCCTGACAGATCCGCTCTCGAGAGGACGTTTTCCTCCTTTCAACAAATCAAAAAAGAAAACAGCCAAATTGAAGAGCTCTTCACCTGGAAATGTGGACTTGAGACGCATTTGGCGAGCTGCTTAAACAACGGATCGATCACCTTCTTAAACTGCTCCGGTTCGATTATATCGAGGATTTCCTCCACCTCACCCAAAAACATCACCTAAAACTTTACATTTAAAAGAACGCCTCAACGCAAATCCAACTATCTCTAATCTTATACTTGATACCGAAAGACAAGGATGAAAGATCGATCGATAATTTAGCACGCTACAATACTCTCTCCCCCCAATTTAGTGCTCCTCTTCCTGTTAATTGAAAACGTAAAGGGATGAGAAAGAGGCGAGGTTGCCAAATACTATTAGGTTTCCCATCGATACGGCTAGCATTCCAACAAATCAAACAAAATAAAAAACCAATAAGACAATTGCTATATTCCACTTTGATTTGATAGAATTGTAATAACAGCGATCAAATTTTACAAATTGGTAGATCATTACTAAGATATCTGAGGTCAATGCCCAATAAGCTCATTCAATGAAGCACAACTATTAACCATTTTCATTTATCAGTAAATGGAATCCTATTCAATCGCTCCCATCAAAAAAATAAATAAATAAATAAAATAAAAATGAAGGACAAAATAAAATAAAATAAAATAAATAATAAAAAACTAAAAGTAATCGAAAAAAACCTCTTTCGAGCTGCAAGTCTTTGGCCAAAATTTGAGCAACGCATCGAACACTTGTGGTGTTAACGTTGAATCTTTCTCGATAAACTGCACCACACAATATGCCAACTATAAAGAAACAATAAAACTGAATCTTATAAATTCTTCCATTATATTTCAAATATTTCACTATATTTTTTCAAAGATAAAATGCAAAGAAGCAAAGGAATGGACATAGGAAAAGAAAAAAGAGCCAAAATAATAGGAATAATTATAGCACATAACAGCATAAAGAAGGATATAAGCGAATTCGATTTTTTCTCAAAAAAAGGCACATATTGACTACAAATATAATAATATCTTCTTTTTATTCCAATTGCAAAGCCATATATTAAAGCGATGTTGTGCTTATAAGTAGGTGTGTGCATCTTTGTGTGTCTGTCCGTGTCTGTCTGTAGTTGTCTGTCTGATGCCTTCAACCTATGACCAAAAGCTAAAGCCGCATGGGATTTGGTGGGAACAATGCACAGCAAAAGGTGACCGACCTCCTATATTAAAATTCACGTTGATCCATCAACGTCGAAAGAAGTTATGGTCACTTAAATATGCCTAAAAAATTTGTGTGCATTTTGCAACCAATCGGGTTTTTGTTTTACAATTGGCAGGTCATACAGATTCGTACCAGTCGGGCGGACAGCTGAAGACAAAGATGTGTGCCTATATCGTAGCAATTATTGTTCGTAAACCATTAAAATGATTGGCCTCGCAAATGGAATTATAAAAAGCATATAATGTGCCATTTCCTCTAACGTGCTTCTTCATCTACTAAATATTTCTCAAACATTCGGACCGTAAAAGAATCCAGCCATCAGTTCAACGGGATTCCACGAAATCGCCACATATCATAGTGCTATTTTAATTCCCTTTAAAGGTTCATAGAATGCAAAATTACTTACTCCAACCATTACAGTTGCGTGGAATATTATATTCCTCTCAAATACTGTTTTCAGGGAATATTCCCTAATTTCCAGTTCTCTACTTTTTCTTAGATCAGTGGTGGGATATCAAACAATATGGACTTAAACACTCTCAAAGGGATTGCCTTAATATCGTTCAAAAAATAGCAAGAAGTGATTCTCTTCAGATCAGAAAACGATGCAATAAGCAAGCGGACAAACCTGAGCATGGTAGAGGCTAAGGCATCGAGGCTTATGAAGCGGTAGCAGTACCTTCACTAAGAATACTTTGTGTTCTTGCTTCAACGGCAAAGCGAAGCCATTTATTATACTGCAAAATAATTTACCATTCAAGCTAAAGTAAAGTGATATCACGTCTTTATTTTTTTAAACACTTTTTAGATGAAACCTTAGGACAAACAAATATACATCAACGGGCAAGTGTCGAATATGCAAAAAAAAAAAAACTACAATCGAACCACATTCGCAACATGTGGTCGTGTTCCAACTCTCAAGATCTCAACTTCAAAATTGTGTCGGTTTCATAAACCGCATGGCACAATACAAAAAAACGCATTGAAATACGACAATGAATTTTCTTGCATGAAACTTTTTTCCGGACAGAATATCCTTTTTTGCGGATCTCCGGAGAAATTTTTCCGGATAGGATAACATTTCATAAACTGCTAACCTATGTACTAAAAAAACAACCACAGTTTACCTTCCAAGGATTTCGAGTAATTCGCCGACTCCGTTGAACGAATCCGTTTCGAATACAAACCTATAAAACGAATGCTACGAAAAAAGCAATTAATTAAGGTATCAAAATAACTTACAAAAGCGAACTTTCAACACCAACCTAGAGATAAACTTGGCTCACACCTGTTCCTATATTACAGCTTTTATTGAAGTTGCATTCAACCTGGATTGCTCACTGAAAAAACTTCATCAATGTTGTCTATTCCAACCAGTTATTACCAGTAGCAGCTATCACTACATAACTCGATGTAGCTCCGTCTATTTTCCTATTTGAGTCTAACCAAAAGCCCACCCCCCACATACAGCCACAAAAAGAAATAACAACTTACGATAAAAACATATTGTTGATTTGCTTCCTGATAAAAGCTCTTAGACCAAGAAATTTCCCATAGATTCTATGTAGAACCGTTTTGAGGAAATCTCGCTCTCGTGGATCTTCAGAATCGAATAGATCAAGTAGCTATAATTTAATTCTTATTTAGAAATATTACAATTCATAATCGTTGAAGATTTCTTGATTCATAATAATAAAAAATTTTGTCACTAAATAAGGGTACTTAATTTTGGCACTAATTTCCTACAAAAATGGAGCAATAAAAGGAAAAGAATGCTGCAATTTGAGGAGCTTAACTACTCGATGAAACTCTAAGAAAATTTACATATCAAATCACTTGATCACTTGATAGGCCGGATTATCGTCCACTGCGCCACGATGAGGCACCGAAGGAGGATTTAAATTATATGCAAATATTTCATCGTACAATTTTTTAAGAGAGCAATTCTCACTCTTGGCCAACTCAATCATAGCGTACGACGATCCAACATAACACTTATTTAGAGGTTATGCAGTTTGCGCACAACCCTACCATACTGTCACATCATAGAAGGCAGCAATACCTATACATCTGAATATGCATACATGCCTCGATGACAGGATGGTGTCTTATCCATCGATTCGATCACGGTGTTTACACCACTAGTTACCGGTTAAACCTCCCAAAACCCAAAACACCCCTCCTCCCTCCTCCCTCCCCCCCCCCCCCCCCCCCCCCCCCCTCCCCATAGAGAACACGTTTGATCATGGCAAGAGTACATCAATCGGAGGTTGACCTATCCGATGCTTAAAGGTTAATTGTTATTCAGTAGCACTTAATCGGTCTATCGATCACTTACATTAAGCACGAAACGTTGGTCAATATACTTCTTTCCTGTAGCCGCTTGGAAATCGGGAGATTCCAAAAAGCGAAGAAACAGTTCGTAGACGAGCTAAAATAAAGAGAAATTAATTATTTTAATTAAAGCGATAGACAACTTCAATATGCCCAATAATAAAAAAATTTCCTCAAATATCATTTGTCGATAGAAAATCAATAAAATCGAAACTACTTAAAGGGGACCTTTTTTTCCGTTAAAAAACGATTCTTTATCTTTCACTACTCGAAAAAAAACACTTAAAGTATTTTCACAAAACCACTAATAGCCAAAAGGCGGTAAAATAAATAAAAATATTCTAAAATTACCTTATCAAAGAGTGAGGAACTTTTTTACTTACAACATGATAACTTTTAACTGGTACTTTCACCAATTGAAGCTTTATGTGCCCACTTTAGAGGAGTAAAAACATGAAGTACTACTTCATCTCGATCTTGATCAGTAAAGCAAAACCCTAACTTTTTTTCTCCAAATATAAGTAGCTACTAGCAAAATAAACACCTGTAGATGGGGCCATGACACCTCCAGCGTGGGCTCATCTTCTTCTGGATCGAATTCGGAATTATCAGACGGCGGTAGAACGCGAAATATATTCTTCGACACCATCTTTATAACTTCTGGATAAACCGGCTCTGTTATAGCGCCTTTCACCGTCGTTATATGATCGATTAGCTCGTTGAGTGCCGCACGTTTGATCTAAAAAATGCGCTATTTGCGCACTTCTCACCAACACCGAAGCCAAAGAAGGTGAGGCTGAATCCTCCCTCAACCACCTCCCACACCCTTCTTTTCACACAGTTCAAAACCTGAAAAAATTTAATAACCACTACAACGCTGGAACGCCTCTGACTTCGGGCTGTGAGCTCAACTTTCAATCACAAACTTGGCTATGAAACCTAGCTTCCCACTAAAATCGGTGTGTACCCTTCCATTTCCTACAACTTTCCTTTTCTGTTTCCAATCTTTTTGTTCAGACCGTTCATCTTATAAAAAAAGGTTAATTATTTCACAATGAACCAACCTCTTTGCTTTTAAGTTGAGCAACTGGATCGTAGAAATCGAAAATTTTTTGGCATTGTTGCAACTTTTGGATTACAAGGGCTGGTTGATCTGCGAAAGGTGTATCTGAAAAAAAAACGGGACAACCATTTTGCAATAAACGATAATAACTTAATAAATTTGGAAGTTTAGTTTCAAAAAGAATTTTTTTATTTCTTCCAAACAAAGGAATTTTTTTATTATCATTCTAATTAGAAAATATAATTCAACATATTATAAATAATTAGTGGAAAATGACTGCAGTTTTATAGAATGTCTTCCCAATCGTAATCGATGAAGCTAACCCCCTTCCTCTCCCCACCCTTCCGGCAAAAAAAAAACAGTTTCAATGGAAAGAAAATTGTGCAAACATTTCCATCAATGATGCTTACCTTTGATGAGAGGCAACTGTACCAATTCGGGCTCATTCTCTGGATGATACCTGCTACTATTCACCAACCTACGACGTCTTTTACTCGTTCCTCTGAAAGTAAATCGTTGTTGCAAATTAAAAAAACTGAAACAAAGTACTGTCATAGCAAATATTATAGCCCCCCCTCCTCCCCAACCAATATTACAAAGCTTTAGACCCACTGGAACTATCCAATTAGACCCACTGGAACTATCCAATATTACAAAGCCTAAATTCCTTTCAGCTGCTACCTTGTAGAAATCTTTCGATCAAACAATAAACTATCGCATATCTTTAACTTTAACGATAGAATTTCCTGTATTATATTTCATGATTTAATATCTTCGACAATTCAAGCATACCTTTTTGAAAATGGATCAATTTTATCAATGAACTGTCCAGCAGTGGCCGATAGTTGTTGCCCACCAGTAGCAGCACCTTGTGTTTTTGGTGGAGGAATATGATGTTGAGGTACGTTAATTCCACCTTTATCAGCCATCATAACCCAAAAAACTATTTATGGGCTTACCTGCAAATAAACTTAACCATCTGTAATTTTATCTGTAAATAAACTCAATTATTATAACGACAATTAGTAATCAAATCATTGCTATATAATTATTTCCAATAATATCCGATTTACATTGAAACGTTTGCATTGATTTCAAAACGTTTTCAAAGGATTGCAGTACTAAATAAACCTATTATTTAAAAAAAAGGTTATATAATCGATTTTAAGATATGAAGAAAAGCAATCTTTACTGATCCGTCGTCGACTTCTAACCGTCAAAATGACCCGAGTTATAAATCAATGACTACTTTCTAGAATGATCGAAAACCAATTCCTTAAAAGCTAAAAACTAAAAATGTCGACTCAACTCTTATTAATTTCTTTAAATAGTTTTATTATTATTAAACTCTAATTCTTCTATTATATTTTTTCAAATAAAAAAAAAATTCTTTTTTTTATTTATTACTCAAAAATGTTTTAATTTAATCTGATTAATGACATATAAGATTCCATAAGAAATCCGAGTACCGGATCAAGTCTGATTTTAGTAAATATCTTATCCTGTTCCCCTCGTCAGCTGCCCAATAATACCCTTCATTAAAATTAATCAGATTTGAAACTGTACAAACGAATACTCCATAGGCATCCCTCACCTCAAGCTTGAGCCATTATAATACGAGCGTATATGATAACTCCAATGTGGACGCCGATAACTGTTTATTAGACCATGGATCCTCAATTCTTATAGGGACACGGATTTAGGGATATCTATTTTATGAATAGTATACCCCCATCATTCGGGGAGCCAATCCACTGGTAATGCTTCATAAGTCAGAGGTCTTCAATTATTATGAGAGGCACCGATCCACGAATAACTGGTTCTTAACTATTCGATGAACATGGATCCGCGATGATAACTGGTTCATGAATCACAGGTCTTCAGTTACTATTGGGGGTACAGGTCTATGGATACCTCATCCATGGGCCAATGGTCCCCAACCATTACGTGGACAAGGATATGCCTATCATGGATACGGAACATTACGACGGGAAATTGCTGCAGAATATAAACGTGGTAAAATAAAAAATAAAAAGATGGACAGCAAAAACTACATCAAAAACCAATTGAGCTCGGGAAATTTGTCCTTGTGGATCACAGCTGACATCGATTGCTGTTTGTATCGACGATTAACATTGCAAGTTGGAAAATCCAATAGATGAAAAAAATAGCATCATGAAAGAATTATTGACGGTTAAGTTCCCATTGACTTGGGGAGTTTCAACCTCCCATTCCCCCACTCTCCTACCCCCTCCACGTTCCTTTCCAAGTTGTTAAAACGCTTACACCATTTAACCCCTCTGCTTAGAATAAGTGGAAAAAAACAACACAAAAATGGCGCTTCTGTCATGTGCCGCTATTTGTCGACGTTCGAAAATATTCCCATTAATTTTGAATAGTAGACATTCGAATCAAGGGAAAACTGTTTTCAGTTCTTTCGTCTATGATTTTAGGTCACCGTCAGCCTTATCGTATCACATTAGCTACCGTTAGTGTTCAAGAGCTATTCAGTTGACGAAAAGATTTGCAAAGAATAGGAAAGGCTCTTTCAATAATGCGGATCGATTTCAGTTCATAATCAAGGATTAAAAACTTGGAATCCTGAAAATAAAACAAGGGGAATTCGGCAGAGATCAAGATGCATAACAGGTGACCTCTAAAGTATCTTAAGTGATTTATGGAACTAAACAACAGTGTGAAAACGTTGGGGACATCCCCTTCCCTCCCTTCTGCACCCCCCCCCCCTGCCCTCCTTCTCCAGTGAGGTAGAGGTGGGTTATTCCACAATTCACCACCATTGGATGTCTAATTAATAGAGGTTAAGCATGACCTCATGAGTTCCCGGTGGAAAAATATGATCATTTTAAATAACTAAAGTTTTTTTTGCAGTAAAATAATAACCTAAAACATTACAACCAATGCAACGGTTGCATTTCAATAAAAAAAAATAAAACGAAATAAAAATATAAAACAAAACAAAAATATAAAACGAAATAAAACTTGCTATATTAAACCACAATTACATGATCAAGAAAACATTTTGATCCTCCCACCTCCCCCCCTCCCTCTCCCCTCCAACAACATACCAGCATGGGTCATATAAAATCATTGGTAAATATTAAGGAGTCTACCTATCATCATTCGACGCACTTACCTGTTATTAATTAAACATAAAAGTAACATAGTTATTAGATGAATTACTATTTTATTCTCAAGAAATAGAAAGTCGATGAAATCTCGTCGTGAATATGGGAAAAGAAAATACGAGAAAAATTGCCTAGAATTAAATAGTTTAAGAATCTGCAAGGGTGTCAGCTCGAATGGTCAACTCGAAATCGACTAAAACGAATCGTCAACTCGAAATCGACTAAAACGAACCCTCAACTCTCATACTTGATGATTAAATTATCGATCGATAATTACTGTTTTTAGATCACCTCAAATATACTAAGTGAATTGAGTGTTAAAAATAGTACAACCGACGATCGAAATTTATATTATTACACAGCTAACATTTAGGTCATACAGTGTAATTTACAACGCAAATGATCGATTTTTTCTTGATTATTATAAACCTATGAAATAGTGCCATTTAGTCCCATTGGTTATTCGATAGTTTCTTAAAGATATCCATCCCCTTCATCTCTCCCTCTCTCTCCCCTCTTCTATATTCCAAATACATGAAAAGAACTTTTTTCTAAAAAAAATTTTCCATTATTTTCCATGTAAAATTAAACCTGAAAAAAAATAAAACAACCCACAAATCTAATATCAATAAAAAAGAAACTCTCGAAGATATCAACATAGTGGTGAAATTTCTTTCCGACCGATAAATGCAAAAAAAAAGAAAAAAAAAGTTTCATTCAGAAATAGTGTAGCAATAAATTTAATGCTCACTTTTGCAGCATACATCTTTTATATGCGTTAGAGCGTCATTTCAAATTATTCAACTCAAAAATTATTTTATTGAAATAATTTCATTTTTTAATATTATTTAAAGTTTTAAAAAACTTGCGAAGTTAAATTCTAAAAACTTTTTTCGCTAATAAATCGATAGCAAATGTCAATTCTCACGTATTATACGTTATGAATTACCGTAGTAAGCGAATGCGAAGAGAAAAATTCATACGAAAGATGCGTTAATGCTTAGAAAGCTTAGCGGCAGCCGTCTGACAATTCGATGTGTCAGAGGGACAGAGATGTGTTAAGCCATAGCGATGACCAATAGATTGAAGCATTTTCGTTTGTGCGAGCATTAAACATATATATTTATATATCGGAGGAAATTTTTTTATTTTTCGTTGGTACTTGTTTAGGGATTGTTTCTTAAAAATAATATTAACGTATAAGGGGGATGACCACTGGTCAGTTGGATCTTTGCTCAAAAATTTTTACCTTCTAAAATATCAACATTCAACATAGAAACGATTTAAGTTTTTTGTTTTCACTAGTTTTTTTAATAGCCCCTCTTCGATAGTCCTTTCCTTCCCTTCACTCCTCTTTCCTTCACCCACTCCCTCCTCTCCCTGCATACGTATTCTTCCAAAGGAGATGCTACATTTCTTGCGGCATCTCGACACGTAATCGATCAATCAATGGTTCGGAAATGGGTCCCAGGACATTTGCGCCAATGAGAAAAAATGATGAAAAAAGTGTTAGAACGCTAGCCAGATGTTTCAACGTCAGGCATAATCTCAGAAAACGGGGTTTAAACCTTGACTTATAGCTGAGTAAAAATTCATGAACATCGTTCTATTCACTAACAACTACCATCCGCTAAAAACTTTTGAATCTTTTTATAATTCTATTTAGTTATAATAAATAATTTTTATTTGCATTAAATTACCAAATTTGCATATATTAGAAAAGGCGAGATTACTATAGACAGCTGACTTAAATAAAACGTTTGAAATACGAGGAAAACTCTCAGGTATGATAGTGACAGCCGATGTTAGCTCTCAGATGTAATAGTGACAGCCGATATTCCGACGATTGATACTCACCGTATTTTTTTAAGCGAATGTTTTGTTTATTCCCAGCAATCCAGTGTTGTGTTATTCTGTGCTGTACCCGTACTCATGTCGGTATAGATGTATTAGCGAAAAGATGGAAATTTTCTTAAAGTTATGAAGAGTATTAGACCATAGATCTTGTTGAATATGCATTCTTTGTGGCTACATAAAAGGCACATACCTAACTCAATTATCCCCCCTCCCTTTCTGTCACCTTCCTGGCCCTTGATAATTCCCTTGTCCCCAATAAAAGAACCCCCTTCGGACAATATCCCTCTAGGAAGTTTTGAGGGAAAACCAGTTCCCATTGAATGGAACCTTCATCATCAAACGATCCCAGTGAAGCCAATTATATATTTTTATAGTCCCTACTTTAAAATTTTGAGAAGTATATAATCGAATTATATATTAGCAACAGCAGTGACAGCAATAATCAAGAATTTCAATTTTCTTCACTTTCATTGCCCACCAACATCGTGTTGCCCATAGAAATAGGGTATGCGTACTGATCAGTACTGCATTTTAATATCGAAAAAAAAAGATCTGGGTAGGAAAATTGCCCGGCATGGGGTGTCTTACTTCCCATTCTAACCTTTAAGATCATGAGTGAGTAAAAAATTCGTACGTCGTCATTGATCCACAAACTGGACTCGAGATTACCCATTATTTCATATGCACTATTGCATCCATCATAATTAATGCAAAACTTCCCACTGTTACCTTTAAAACCGCTCTTGAAACAACTCAAAACAACCAATGAACCTTTGTTCACTATTAAAACACTTGATTTATAATTTAAATAAATATTCAATTTTACCAATTTCCAATTTTTGGATGCTTGATTGAAGATGCATTTTTTGAAGATGCATTTAGATGCATTTTTTTTTCATTTATATATTCCTAATAAACCTATCGCTGATTTATTTAAATAAACAATTATTTGAAAATAAAAGCTTAAATAAATTGATGACTGAAAGTTTCTCTTAATTTTTTTTCAGAAAAATAAAGAAAAAAAACCTAGAAATAATGGAACAAGCATTATTGAGTAATTTGTAAATTTATTCAAATTTTTCTTGTGGGAATTCTATGAGTAACTAATGAATTTTTATTATTTTCTCTCAAAGAATAAAATTTCCTTTTTGTAAAATATTCTATTTCGTTATGTTAAATATATTAAAATTAATATTATTGTGTAAAATTCGAAAGAGCCTTAGTTCTACCACTAGTAGGATGAAAAAAGGTTGGAGATTACGTTACAATATGAAGGTTTTTCGCACGATACCCGTCTATCCCCCCTCTCCCGCTCTCCCCGTTCAAGTACCATTCTTCTCAGATTGCCTCCTCTGCTCTTTCAGCCTCCTTCCAGCTATTACCCCTCTTAGAGCACCCATTCTTTCCCATCCTCGTTAGCTGAAGTATCGCCCAATCCATCGTTCTGTTAGGGTTGAGCTCACATATGCTTTCATAAGGTGAAACAGGTTTCTGAACTCGAATGTCCGGTCATTATTGCTATCGTTAAGTCACGTTTATCCTACAGCAATGCCTTTTTTATGAGTAATTCTTATTCAAGTAATCTCGCGAAATAAATAAAATTTGAATGTTAAGTAAAGCTGCAGAATTGTTTTGTGCAGAAGTGAGTGGGTGATGGTGAAATCAACGCAAATGAAGCTGGGGATTAGGACTGATCATAAAAGTTGATATGCACATCGAATTAGTGCATAAACAACTTCCGGAGTCAGCCACAAAGAAGAGGTGGGCCATAAGTATCAGAAGGTATCAACGAAAAAACTATATAAGTGAACCCCAAAGTTTCGGTAATTATACACTGAGTGTCGTCGATCGGAACTTCGCCTTCAATGCATTTTTGATTTTTTCTACGTGTTCCCCCTCAGACTGTAGTTGTGTACTTGCCCAGTGAAATGTGCATGTGTAACAAAAATGCGTGTTTTAAGTCGGGTTATAATATGATGCGCATCTCTGATAGTTCCTTCGTCGCGTTTATTGTTTGTACCTGTGAATAAAGGTTTAATTACCCAAGTTTGAGGTGTGGTTCACACAGCAGTGGGGAAGTGCACAAGTCGGCTGCACCAACAGAATCTGATATTGGTATTAATGAGTAGAGCTACCTCAACGTGAATTGGATATTCCTGGGTAACAGAAAGAAACCAAAAAATGATCATTGGCGAGCGGAAGGCGTCAGTATTTGGAGTAGCGCGACAACTAGACGGGTCGCAGACGGGAGCTCAGTGGCCAGGATCGTCGACTCCAGCGGTGATCATGATTGGATCAACGTCAGTGGGCAAAAGAGACAAAGCGACGGTGGATCAGGAACGCCACGCGTCAACTCGGAACTGATAAAGCAGACATCGAGAAGCGAGCAGCAACTCATCGGCAAAAACAACAGGAAGGGAGGTAGGCCAATTTTTTAACAGCAACTTTTCTTGCTTTATTCATTTTTATTGTTTGTTCACGAATCTTTGGGGACAAACTACTATCACATATAATCTAATTGTTGACCACCTTTACACATCATCACGCACACACCCAAATACACACCCATCAATAAAAGTGTGGTTAATACAAATTAAAAACTCACGCGGAAGGCGATGAACTGCGAACACTAGTACATTTACCAAAGGCCACAAGTAAGCCGACTAGACCTTACGGCCAATCTAGAAGCCAAGATGAATTCATGACCATATCAGCAATCTTTTATACTCTCCCGTTTTTGCTTCAGGCTAGCCCCACCACATATGCCGAGTAGTCGTTTGGTTTGCCCGTATGTTGTTGACCTT
Organism: Baylisascaris schroederi; assembly: GCA_006503575.1. Classification (NCBI taxonomy): domain Eukaryota; kingdom Metazoa; phylum Nematoda; class Chromadorea; order Rhabditida; family Ascarididae; genus Baylisascaris; species Baylisascaris schroederi. Next base: position 159,730 of record QEWY01001061.1, on the reverse strand, counting down.
CTTTGTATGGCGCACTATTCACGCTTAATCAATCAATAGCCGACTAGTTAAATTTGCAAAAATCTACTCTTTATAAAATGGTATAATTTTTGCGAAAATATGCAAAAAGTATGAAAATGAAGAAACAATATTAACCGTTATCTTTTTAATACGGCATAAAATAAATTCAGCAAGAAATGAATTCAACTTATTCAAATTCCGATTGAAACAAAGGGGTACGATAAATGTTGGGAGGCAACCGTTTGCAACAAACGGCAAATACAACATCGCACAAAACAAACAATACACTCGATAATACAACAATGAAATGCACAATCCGGGATGACCAAATGAAATACAGAATCCGGGATGACCAAATGGAGTGCAGAATCCGGAGTGAATAAATGAAGTACAGGACCAGGAATGAATAGATGAAATACCGAATCCGGAATGATCGAATGAAGTACCGGATCCGGAAAAACTACTGCTGTAATGTAATAAGTCGCATCATTTATTACATCCCTAAGATCAAGATTTTCGAATTATTGTTGCTATGTAAGGAGAAAAGAAATTATTGGCGTTGCTATGTCGTCAAATGTTAGTAAGATTGCCTTTTTTGATTGACTTTCTTTTCACTGAATGTAAAAAAAAGTCATTTCTTCTAAATGTTACATTTGCCTAGTTGAGTTGAATCGCATAGAAATTTGCATTTGCGAAAATTCAAAATTCCTGTAACTCTTTGCAGTTCATAGTTACGGTTACGATTCCGGAACCTTAGAACACCGTCATCATGATTAGAGGAGAATTCCGATTCCGGAATTCAAATATTCTTCTCAATCACACTTTTGATTCCGATTTTCAATGAATAGAAGTCCCTCCTCGAATGTAATTTTCATAGATAAAATTGTTTTAAAGCATCACTCACAGCAAAGAATTTAAAGCATCACTCAGAATTGATATAAGCAAATCAAATATAGCAATATAGCAACGAAAAATTTATGCGACAAAATTTTGACATAACACTCTTTTTGGAAAATTCCTCACGGTTAGTAAATAGAAAAATAAAATATATTCAAATTAACGAAGGTTTTAAATGATTGTAGAAGCATTTACAGGTATAAATATTACTATAGCGTAGACAAATATGCTACATACAATAGACAAATTCATTATATAAATATTCGCATTATACAGTAAACAAACAAACACAGTATACTGCAGCAGGCAAACAGACAAACACAGACAGACACCAAAAAACATCTACGTTTTATAGCGGTACAAGTTGTAGGCAGTGTGAAGCCTAAGATTGTCGGAAAAGTGCGAATATTTGAACATCAGAATGGAATAGAATTATAAAATATTTTAAAAATCAAATGCGATATAAGGTGATAAAATTTCCCATATTATATGGAAAAAAACAATTATTCAAATTGGTGATAAGGAGACGCACTATGTGGAATCAGCTCCCTTTTTCTAAATGACTCCTCCCCCTCTTCCTTTCTCCTATCTATATTTAAGAAGAAAATATAAATCACAACACCCGAATACATCTTACAATGATAATAAAAAGCGCATCTATGCGTTATTTAGCATGATTTTGACAGAGTCCATAAATCAATGGATTAACAACCGGATTTACGACAATCAATGCATTAAGAAATGGTAACGTAACAAGAATCATTTCACGACCTTCAGATGACGTTGCAAAAGTATTCATAACGGCCATAACATTATATGGTGACCAAAGTGTTAAATAAGCGATCAGAATTAATGCTGCTTGTCTTTTCGCATTCTGAAAAATTTTTAATGCATATTTATGATATTTCAAAAATAAAATTAAATAATTACTCAACTATTTTTTTAAGAATAGGAGAGATGATTGAGGGAAATTCGATAAGAATTTTGCTCTATATCCTCAAACACCGTAACCCTTCCCTCATTCTTCTTCACCTCCAGTTGCCCAAAAATATCGTAGTAGCGCAAAAAATGATATGTTTACGAAAACTAATAAGAGGGTATATTTCCAGTCGAGATTTACTATATAATCTTATAAATTACGATACAGAAGAAGAGGATTTTGCATTCCAGATATTGTGTGGAGACAAAACTATGGCTAAAAATGCCTTTTGTAGCGAAGAAATCTTGATAGAATTGATAAAATAGAGAGCAAAATTTCTTCATATAAATATGAAGATTGAAATATTTTGGCAAACAACAACAACAACAACAACGTTTCTTATACTAAAAATGACCCTACGCTATATAGGCAATATATGAAGTTTTGAATTTCTTATGGAATTAGGCAAAAATTGGATTTGAAAGTCTTTCGGTGTTATATGTCCAAAATTGATCAAATAATAAATTTAATTCTACGTAATACTCTCGTTGCTAATTGCTATTAATCCAAGAATCTGCAAAATCAAGCTAATTCAGCCTATTTGGTTTTCTTATTTTAACACTAAGGATTTTTTGCTTATGATTAGATGCCTACCGATCCATCTGTTGTAACTATAGATTATCTAATATTACTGTTAGATAAATAAATAGTAAAGAGGAACTGTTAGGATCGAATCATGGCCACTGATCGAACTTTACGAGATGTGAATAATCGCTTGTTAGGGGTTATGTAAAAGAGTGCAAATGAAAAATTGAGATTGTAGATTACCGAATAGTGAGGCGGAAAGGTGTAAGACTCACCTTGGTGGCCTTATGAATAGTTTGTCGAGCGATTGGCCCAACTCGTGAACGGCTAGTAGGCGTATTTAGTACGACACCTCCCAAGCATGCTTCCCCACAAGATGTTGGCACATTCGGCATGCTAAAATATCAATAATCATACAATCGAAACCATTTTAGAAGAGGTCCCCATTGAATTTCACGAGCTGGATCTTCTATAATGAAAAAAGAGGAAAAACGCGTCGGAAAAATAGGATAACAGGGAGTATGAAAACAGACGACTTGCTTAAATTACTTCTTAAATGAGGATAATAAAAGATATTTCTTTAGAGTGCCTAAAAAAGTGAACAAAATTGCAATTGAGACATTCAGCTTATTGTTTTCTTCATCGCCTCATTGGAAGCAATGGCCTTCGTTATCCTTAATGATGGAAAATTAAGGCGGTGACTGATTTTTTCTGAATTTCGAAAAAAAACTGACTTCGAATCTGTAATACTAAGCGATTCGCTAGTGCTATCCTCTTTCAAATGTGAGGAAGATTTAGTGAGAAAAGAGAGAACAGCTCTACTCTATTTTTTATTGGGGGAGGAGGGGTGGGGTTGGGGAAGGGAAGGGAAATAAGGGAATGGAAATCTGAGGATTTCGAAATAAAGATCCATGCACTCGTTCACGATATTTTTGGATTTACGAAGTGATTAAGGCGCTCTTCTAGATTTCTCATAAAGAGTTCATTCCCTAAACAAAACTAATGCGGTTATTGCTATCATTGCCATCACAATACCAACACATAATTTAAATGTAATCCTCAAAACATTCCAACTCTTATGATGGTTTTCCCCCGAAAACTCATAGAGGGGATTATTTTTAGTTATTTTAGGCGATCGGATGCCATTGCGTAATCCCTCTTTCGAATTATATGTCAGCTAATATAAGCAGCCATTCGTCATCAATTATATGTCAGACATCAAAAATCATTCGTCATCGATCATTGTATGCAGCTATATGGATACAATCAAATGAACAAGCTGTCAGCTGTAGTCTCTTATAGATTATGTAGTTTTTTCGCTTGAAATTACTTAGGTAGCATAGGTGACTTTAAACGGTCTTCAACAGAAGTATCTTTTTTTTTCTTCAGTGCTATTCATCTGCATCCTTTTTCTGGCAAGAAAATAACAAAACGGAAGCTTACATGGTGAGGTTTCCATTTAGTGAAGAGCGTCTCTCCTGCATATATGGTGGTGGAAGAAGTGCTTTCAATTGAGATGATGGAGCAGCTAAATTAACAGAAAAATTCTATATTTTTCTTTTGATATATCATTCATATAAACAGTCTTTGCTATTATTATCACCATTAGATTACCTGCGTTATCTAATACGTGAACATTACCATAAGCATAGTTTGTGATGGTATTTATGAATACTATTTTCTTGATTTCTCTATAATTAACTAGAAGAAATACTACTATTTTACTTGTGTCTATTTCCGGAATTGTGGTTCACTAGTGAAGGTACTTCCGTTTTCAATTGAATCAAGGAATTCTTTACTCGCAACCAGGAATTGCAGTTTTTTCTTGGATTTTAAGTTTTTTTTGCAACTTTCGGAACTTTGGAAGTTAAAAAAAGCCTTTCAAAGCCTTTGGAATTTCAATTAATTGTGGAAATTGTCGGAAACCCTTCAGTAAATGACATGTCTTAGAATGTTGCAGTTTTGTCTTTGAAACTCTTTTTGCGCAGAGGCGTATTTAAGAATAGGGCAATAGAGCAGTCTATGTAAATCGAATAAAGAATGATCAAAAATGAAAAGAAGAGTGATTTGACGATGTAGTACCATCCAATAATACCCTTAGGGAGTCTTTTTAATGTAAAGAATTGCTTGTGGTCATATGACGTCAATAAATTTACTAACTAAAGTCGACGAAAATAAATTTGACATTCGGCTAAATTTGATTCACAAACAAAGCTCGACCGGTTTCGAACCCAAATGATTCCGCTTTCCGGCAGATGTTCTAACCGACTTATCTATTGCGTATATTTTTATTGGCAAATATTCGTAGTTTAAAACCAAATAATTCTACTGCACAAATACTTCAACATAGAAATTAAGCAACAGCAATTACGATTGAAAGCGCCCATAGCGGCCATTTTAGAGTATTTTCTTTGAAAGAAAGCGGACTCGCATTGCTCTTGGCCATTATCATTTTCAGTCGCTATCGAATAATGGTTATTGTGGTTGTCGTAAAAGTTTGAATCGACCTAAAGTTGGCAGCAATAACAATAAACTCACATTTTTCCCGTTTAAGTGAGTTGAGCTTGCAAATAATTAAAATATAAGAAAATGCAATGATAAGCGATGGTATCCAAAAGAGAAGCAATAAATGAGCCATATTATATACTTTTTCCCATCGATGTACCTTCAATTATATTCAACCATTATACGGTTATAAGACAGCCAATGAATATATTGCAAATTTTTTGCATTTTTTGCAGAATGCAAATTGCAAAACGAAAGAATTATCCAGAGAAATGTTGATATTGCAAAAGAGATTCTATAAATCCCCCAAAAAAAAAACAAACAAATGAATAAATAAGAATAGGAGCTACTATGATACCCAAGCAAAGATGATATCGATCTTATATGGTTCTCAATTATTGCATGATTCTCTTGCAATATGTACATGCTATATGAAATCAGCTTGAACGATATAAGATATGATATAACAAAATGCTATATTGCGACGAGATCTGATTTAAAAGATAAGAGAGGTAGGTGACAGATAAAATGATAAAAAAATTATAGTGAATGACAAAAAAAATTAAACCAAGCTAATAAGCGAAAATGCAAATTCAGGTCTATAAAACTGCAATTAAAGCTTTATTACCTGCATATAGTTTGCAGCTAGAATATGCCTCTCTCTTTCAGTTGTTGTTGGTGATTGAATTCGTAGATCATATTCATAGGCAAATATCGTCCATACAGGTGTGCATTGTCTAATAATTGAACATATTTATAGCATAAAATTAAAAACTTCGAATATTATAGCGAAAATATTTTATTTAGTGTCGCTATGAAACTACTGTTATTATTTCTATCATAGTAGGAGATGGAAATAATGATAGAAGAGAGAAACCTTTAGATGAATTTACTAACTATTCAAAAAAATCACGAGTTATCACTGAAACCCTGAATTCACATCAACCAAAAAAAAAGTCATATTCTCTTTTTTTCCACCGGAAATTGGTGAAATCCGACGACTTCTGGACCTTTGGAATATTCTTCTATATAGAACAAATGGGAATAATTTACAGATGAAAAGATTTTTCCATACAATTTCAGCTTAATTAATTAGAATATAGGTCTTTTGTTGAATTTTCTTAATGGCTGGAAGTTTTACATCGAAATAACGCAATTGATAATAGAAAAAAAAAACAAACAAATTTTACACCTGAATTCTGTCATTTCAATAGGTTGAAAGACACGAAAGATGAAAAGTTGTGGACTCGAGAATATTGTTGCACCCATATAAGCAGCAATCAGTGTACGGCGTACTCGTCGATTTGCACTTTCGAAACCTTTCAACGAACTAAAAAAAATTAGCCTTTTAGATCATTCGTCGAAAATACACATAAATACATGAGAATTTATAAATCTATAAATGTAGATTAAAAAACAAATATAAAATAAGATATAAACATAAATAAATAAAGACATAAATAAAAAAATCAAGCAATTCAATCTGCTCGGCCATTAATCAACGATCTTGTAAAATAAAATATTAGAAGATTTTGAGAAGTCACATCCATAAAGGAAGAACCTACTGAAAGAGCACTTAACAAGAATGAAACCTACTTAATCCTGTAGGCGCTACATACTCGATCGATCGCAATACCAGCTATAACGAATGAATTTAGGTAAAAGCTGAATGTATAAAAGAACTTGCATATACGACATAAAATATCTCCACCATACCACTGAAAGATATTCAAGATTTATTAATGTGGAACGGCTCAGTGAAAGAATAATATAGATAATCATATGAAGACAAACTAACACATACAAATGGAAGCTATAATACAAAAAATAAATAAAATAGAATATTGTAGTTTATTACTGTATACGCAAAAAAGGAGGAATAATCGGGATCAAAGGTCATAGGAAGAAGAAATGTTGAAAATGAGTCATTTCATTGCTTCGATTCAACGATAGAGAACGATAATGAATGAGCTAAGCTTCTCTTATCACCTGAAAAATTTTTTCTAACCCTCCACTCATCTTCTATCTACTTTCAAGAAATGTGTGAATTTATATCGCTTTTAAGTCGTTTTGAATTTTATGAGTGATTTATAATAGGCAAGTTAAACCACTGCGAGGAAAGGATGTGAAAAGTAAGTAAAAATTTCTACAGAGTGAAAACTTCTATGAAGTAGAAAAAAAGAAGAAAAAATTGCCCATTGTCAACTAGATTTTTACGAATTAAGTTTTTTTTAGGTTTTCGGAACAGAGTGCAAACAATGCAAACACTATCCTGAAAACTGTTTTTTTATGGAATTCATCAAGAAGTAGGAGCATGGCTTATTTGCTCTGATCATAAACTCTCTCAATGCACTTCAATAATTTGTTTTTTTTTTGCGCGCGCGCGGATCTAAGTGGTTCTAAAAATATTGTTAAATGTTAATAAAAGCTAAAAATGACATACCTGAAATGTGGTCATCCAAATGATCTGTGTCGGTGTATAAATAAACATCGTTAGAAGATCAGCTATATTCAAATGAATGCGAAGTAGTAAAATTTGGCTTCGGTTTCGTTGATCACTTCTGTACAGCCGGGTGGAACGTACAAATGAAATAACATTGAGTGGACCACCCGTACATAAGCATAAGATATAAATCGATATTTCTACCTGTGAATTATTACTACTATATACTTCCGAAAGATTACCATACAAATTTGACGACTAGCTTATTTTTATTAGTATAGAAACCTTTGAGATTTTGTCTAATGGAATCTGAAAATTGTTTTAAAAAATTCAATGATCATGAAATAAAATCAAGCAATAATTTAGTTAATAGTCGACAGACGGCTTAATCGAATTAAATAGAAACGAATATTTATATAAAGCTGCATCAAAAACATTCCCACAGGGATGAGCTTTTCCATTTCGGGAAATAGGGCGTTATTCAGATGTTGAGCAATAGATAGGTTCTAAAAAAACACATTGCACATACTAAACATAATAATAATCTTAATAATGCAAGTTGCATATTAATTTCGGTAAGCAGTCGAACTTTTGATAGGAATATTATGCCCCCCCCCCCAAAAAAAAGGAAAGTATTTTTTTTTAAAATGATAGGTGTTCACCGTATTGAGAAGTTTGATTTTTTAACAGAAAGTACCATTACTGTTCTTCAACCTCAACAAATCACACTATTTCTAGTCCAATTTTATCAAAAATTGAGTTGATTATCGTTCATCCATGAAGCTAAAAATTGCACAGTACGGTAATTGTTGTATACTACGGTAATTATTGCATGCCACGGTGAAAATTACGTGCTACTGGAATTGCTAAAAAAGGTGATTATTGCCAACTTTACGCATTTTAATGATGTTCTTCACTCTTTCTTTCTCTTTATTGACTTCGTTAAATCTAAATTTATGACTCAATTATCATTTTCTTTGCGCTAAATACGAATACAATTTTGGCTCTAGCTGTAGACGATAATACCCTCCCATTTATTTTTCTATACTATTTTAAAATAAATACACTCGATCAGCGAGTTAATGTAATGTAATCTCTCATTAATTTTTCTGTGAGTATAGAGTAACGTTAGGAAAAAACAACCTTCAGCCATGAAAAAATACTATTTAGATTATAAAATGACCTCTTTTATTAGCCATTCTGTTTGAATTTGCTAGGGAGATAGATAAAAACCTAGAGGTTGGATTTGATAATGGTGTTGATATTTAAGACTTCGAAAATTGAACACCAGAGGCTTTTGGTTAAGATTGTCGCAGTCAAATTCAAGAAAGAGAAGGGGGGATGGGAAGGAAGAGGAGGTGAAAGATTTTGAGGGGTTCAAATTGCGCACGATAAATACAGTCGACGAGTATTTATTAGTATGATATGATCCGTATCAAATCTATAGCAGTGAGTTGACGCCGAAAAATATACTATCGGCGCTGGGTCATCCCACGATTTTTTTTTAACTTTCTACTCCGTTAGGCATTAGTTTTGAGTCCTTCAAAAAATGCCAGAAAATTATCACCCTGTCTAATATTCGAGTGGATCGAATAACCCTCTTCATTAGCATCGAAAAAAAATCTAGTTTGAAATTGCACGCTACACTGCTCAATATGCTGAAAAAAAAAAACTCTTATTATCGATATCTTTTTTACGATTTGCCTAATCTTTTTCGAAGTGAAATTTTCTATAGCAAATGAAGAAATTGGCGAAGTTCGAAATTGTGAACTGCTGAAAGCCAAGGATTCAGAACGAATCTTGGATTATTTGGATACGCTGAGGCTCGAAATTTAGAGCCTAGAAAATCGAATTTGTTGGCCTCCGAACGAGATTTCGAAGTTGTCGAACATCTCATAATGGAATTTTCATAATAGAATTCATCAAATTTTTCGGTCGCAAACGTTAGTCGATGAATTAGGCAATGGTGCATCGAACGGCAATTGGGCGCTTCTAATCGAAAGATCATAATGGAAATTATAAAATATTAAAAGGGAAAAAAACTACTTAGAATGAGAGAGGTATTTGACAGAGATATTTTAGATAATTATGTAAATTAGCTAGGATAATATAATGGATAATTCTTAGGCAGCTTAACTAAATAATTAGAGAGCTAAAGAGATAAATAAAAAAAGAAGATCGAAAGCATTTAGGATCTGCACTTTTTTCTCATAACTGGGTAGTAATTATTGGCAATGATCACAGTAACTTCGAGAAAATGAAAATTACATCATAAGTTGGAAACCATAGAAAATAATAATTTCCTCTTCTTCAAATGTAGTCTATTCAATGCTTCTCTTTTTTTTACTCGCATTCATAGGAAAAAAAGAAAGAGGAAAAAAATTAGCACAATGGAATACTCTACAAAATAATAAATATTATTCATTAGGGAGTTGAAATTCTAGATGAAATACTGTTTATTAGGGAATTGAAGGCTTAAACGAAATACTGTTAATCAGAAAATTGAATAAAATAAACATGATTGAAAAACAATTAAATATAAGCGAACCAAATCAGCAGTGAGCCGATTGACTGGATCGAAACTTTGTTCATCAGATTGTTGTGATGCCAAACAGGAATCATTCGTGCATACTATTTCTTCGTTCATCGTTAACTGAAAGCTTTCTCTATGATCTCTTAAGAAATTATTCAATTATAGGATGTTTTGATAACCAATGAAAACTTGTCCGCATACAGGGGCGAACTCGCGACCTCTCGCTTACCGGGCGAGTGCTCTACCACTAGTTGGCTCATAACTCAAAAACATCAAACATATATTCATTTATAATATTCTCCTATCGTACAATTTTAGTCATACTTATAAATAACTCAATCTATATCGATATCTGAAATTAAGGTAAAAAATCCCTTGAAATTCGCGAATATCCCTTGAAATTCGCGATAACTCGATCACAATACTCTATTGAATGATATTTGTGCTATAGAAACTTTATTTATTTAGTCGCTTTTGTATCGTTCTTGCTGATCCTTGGGAAATGAACGGATCGTCAGGTGACAGGTGATCAAATATTATAGAAAAGAAACTATAATCCTATATTAAAGAGCAAGGTAATTATAAGGTATTAGAATATTATAAAACCAATTGCGAAGATATTTCGCTACAATGGATTAAAGAAATACAATGAAAGAGCCAAATTTAAATGCCATTTTAAGCAACTCTAAAGAATGGAGATCATGACAATCAACACATAAAGCAGCAACGGAATGTAGCACGATGAAATGAAAGAACGAAAAAATTTCCACAGAGACTTCAATTAATATCTCTTGAAATTTAGTGATCTTATACTGTTTAAGTTCAATATAGGTTGTCGATGGGCTCTTATTTATTGATTATAAAATATCAGAGAAAATGACATAAATTTGTATCATCGATTTCTTTTATGTTAGTTTTGTAATTTATTTTCTGGACAAAAATAGCGAAAAACATTCACTGAATAAACGAAAAAATTAAAAGTTTTCACTATTGAATGTAAATTATAAAACAAGTGAAGATATGATTTGCGCATTTTACGTTCCGATAAGCGCAAATAATGTTCATTGCATTTTAATGAAGGCTACAAGCGCAAACATGAACGTGAATAGAAATAAATGAAGCTCATCCATATGTAAGCATCTGACTGCATGCTGCTTTCGCTATTTTTGCCCTTCGTTTTTTTTTACTTTTTTGTCGAACATAGTCAGAAAGAGCGAACTGAGAACAGAAAAAGGAGCACGATAAAGGAATTGTATTTTGACATGTTCGATAGAGATGCTAAAAAGTTTCAAGCAACATAACTGAGTTCAATATCAGACGAAAGGATTCTATAAATATGATGCTTCTTTCAACTTACCTAGATCTTGGATTCCCGTCATCCGTAACTAATAGGGAGAAGCCTAATCAAGAATAACGATTTTCAAAGGAAACACTTTGTGAGAGTCAGACTTTTTGTGCAGAATTCAATTATTACTAAAGAGTTAGTCTCACGTATTGAAATCAAGAAATTCTCTTCAACAATCAACAAACAATGAATAAAAGTGAATATTTTTGCGCATCATTGAATAAAAGCGGAACGTGAAAAAAAAACAAACAAATAAATTATATCAAAAGCAATGAGCCATAAAAAAGATTAAAAGTCGTTGATCGTGGTCACTGCCGATTTTATCCTATTTGAGTATTCCTACCTCATCAAAGCCAACTTTTTGCTTAATGGTCAAAATGGTTGCCGGGTTCATGAAGTTTAACTATTAGAAAAAGGTTTAATCATTTATAAAAGACTACTGATTTGTAAAGAAAAGTAAAAAGAAATGTTCAATTGGCAATAAATTCCCATGATATCAATTGTGATATCTTTCCACTTACTACAAATTGACACTTATTTCAATCTTTCAGTTTAGCACAAAATCAATGCATATGTCGCGCTACGACATTTGCGCTTTCCTTCAACATTTTCATGAATGAGCGGAAGCAGCAAATAGAACTTCTACCTCATTAGTGTAAGAATCTTAATATGCAATATTTTTATTATATCAACCCTATTAAAATATAGAAGATGCAAATAAATATTGGCCAATAGTTTGCAACAATATTATCATACATATTCCTACACATGATTAAAGTATGCAAATATATGCAAATATTCAAGATATTTTGCTGGGAGAGGAATAGGAAGGAACTGAAGAAAAATGAGAAGAGAGATATTCCTCTCCTTTCGAAGCTATTCAAACACCTCTCTAACATATTTCAATCGCTTATTTGCTACTCTCTACAATGATCCATGAAATAAAAAACCCTTTTCTGGGAATGGTCGCCAACTTGGTATAAAATGAATTATCAGTATATAACCAATGAATTTCATGGAATTTTTAAAAAAGGGGAATTTTCCCACATCAAATCGATGCAATTTTTATGTATATTGGAAACTTTAATTTTTATGTATATTCAAAACGGTTAATTTCTTGAAGTGGATTCTGGAAAAGTTTTTTTTTTTGATATGCTTGATTAATCAAGAATTCAGACATCACTGCCATCTTTCATGAGTCTTCATTAGCAAAGGCGACTTTAATTCAATGAAACTAGCTGTGCATCGATCTTAGCCTATTTAATGCGAAATGTTATCAACCACGGAAAGCTTCAATTGAAGCAAAAAATGCATTCCTTCCTATAACTGCTAAACTTGTAGTAGATAAAATGCTTAAATTTAAAAATGTATAGCTAAAAATTGCAATCTCATCAGCAAACGTAAGGTCGATCGGTTTATCCGGAAACCGAAAATGTTTGACGCATGAAATTAAGCATACGCAAATAGCTGAGGTTGTCTCTCCATCGTCGAAAGATGGCTTATCCACACGGTTCTAGACTCTATACAAACTACTTGACAGCCCGTTTGCTCAATTTCACGTTTTCAGCAACTATCGAACATAACGACAAAATGCAAATTGCAAATGATGCACCTGCTTCGAAGAACCACAGAATTCTTATGCCTCGAAATGTGCTACATTAGGCTGATGGAATTTAATGGATTTCACCGAATGTGACAGCCGTTTAAGAAATTCAAGGCAACCGATTAAAATGACAGAAAAATGAGAAAAATGAGAATAAAAATTCAAGCAATATAAAGTCGACGCTTTATTTCGGCATGAATCTTCGTTAGTATAACGAGTGCCCTTCCCGCTGAGCACGAGCAAGTTGAAAATACGATAAAATTTGCACACAAATTTTAACGAAGCACTAATTTGCATACGTCAAAAGATGTGCAATATAAGGAATTTCTTTAGAAAGTGGACGCTCATTTCAAATTGAATTTATTTGACTGTGCGCACTCACCATATGCTAAATATGTTTACGTATTTCAAGAATCCTAATGCTGTAGTGTTCTTCTTCTTCTTCAAAAAAAAGCATTTCTGCATAATTATTTGGTTCTTTCTCTTATAGTTTTTAAAAAATTTTCGAAGAATATGAAAAGAATATTGCTAAATTAATTCAAATTTACGAAAAAATTTTTTAAGAAGTTCATATAAATGAAGATTTTTTATTATATAAAATGAAAGATAAATTATTGTGATTTATATTCGATGGAAAATTATTCGTGATTTCATAAGAGCAAAGGGAGGATGGTGCAAAAGGAGAGAGGAAAGTTGTTGTATTCAATACCATTAAGCAATACCATTTACTGAATAAGTCCCTATTGTCTACAACCAATGAAAAGATAGCATAAAAATTGGCTGAGACCTGCCAGAAACAATCAGCGATCTTCTGCGAGATTTATTTGGTTACTTTATTTATTTATTTATTTATTTTTGAAAATATTGCATTATTGGCGCCATCTATGCGACCATTTAGATATGCATATATGTTTGTATAAGTCTATCTGTCCGTGAAGCAGTTTCAATCTGGCAAACTTATAGGAGCTAAAACGATGAAATCGTATATGACAATTTGTAGCAGTAACATTACAGCTACTAATTAAAAAGCATAAAAAATAAAGTAACAATAAGTGATTACTAGTCGATTAAATTCCATTGAAATTTTTATTGAAAAAATCCATCGAATTTCATCAGCCTAATGTAGCGCATTTCGAGGCTTAAGAATTCAATGGTTCTTCGAAGCAGGTGCATCTTTTGCAATTTGCAAATGATATTGCATTTTTTCGTTATGTTCGACAGTTGCTGAAAATGTGAAATAAAGCAAATGGGCTGTCAAGTAGTTTGTATTCATTCTAGAACCGTGTGAATCCAGAAATTTGCAGCTTCACCTAATCAAATGAAGGATAGAAACAAAATATGGTATATAATATAACGCAATAGGTACTCATGCGTGATTAGGTTGAATGATTTATACATGCAATGGGAAGAAAAAGATTTTTTAAAGAGGTTAGGCGACCTAAAGGGAGCAATGGTATCTTAGTACGCAATAATTTTCTCTTTTTCCGCTGTATTTTTCGCTCATATGGGAAAGATGAATGAGCTATCTCAAAGGAGAAAAAACCACTTTAGTTGCAGCGAAAACACTTGAAGCGACCATTGCAATCACAACGAATAGCATTTGAAAAAAACACATGCACAGAAAGCATTCTCTCATGAGAAAATACCAAATTTGCATGCGAATGTTTTTCTTGTTGATTGCGATAGTGAATTTGGTCACGAGAAGTCTCGACATTCGACTAAACGACGAACAATGTACATAGGAGAGTTGAAAATATGGAGAAAGGATCACAAGCGACAATTCGTTCCCTGAGCTGGTTGAACACTGAATACGACCGATAGAGTGGCATGCGAAAGATGCATTTCAGTAGTGACCTCCATCACTTGTACATCGTAAGAAAATACATCAAACAGGAGTATCAACGAAAGCCATACTGACCTCTAGCGTTGCGTAAACTTCATTCGCTGGATATTAGTTGATCGAAGCTGAGTAGCTTTGTATACGTATATATATATTATATATATAAAGCTGGCTGAGTAACTCGAGTTTCAAGCGGTTAAAGTTTAGAACTTGTCCGATAGACTAATGAATTACTACGCATTTCTGAAAAGAAGTAGGTGTCAAAATGCCAAAAAGATTTTGCCGCTTCAACGGTATTAAATGAAAAGAGTAGATCTATGTAGATGACTGTCAATTAAATATGAAGCTCTGAAGCGTCACTAATCGCTTTTGACCAACTGATCACAAAAAAATGTTGTAAAGAATCGTATAGGAATGTTTAATTATGAGTTTAGTGACATTGGAAAGCTATCAGAAAGAACTTACAGTCTTCCCTCTTGGTTTAATTGTATCGATACGTGATGGAAAATTTAGGCGATTTTCTTGATTATGCTGCGCAAATTTGCTACAGTAGAAAACTGAAGAAACAATAAAGTCTAACAATAAAAGTGGGAAAAGTGTTTGTGATTGGCGTTGATAGTTCATTGGCGAAGCCTTACAGATTTGCATAGAATTATACGGATAAAATTTGGAGATAATAAAATCATTGTGTTATTTTCTGAGGGAAAATAGAAAATGCAAAAAATTTTTAAATAAATGAATAAATAAGTAAATAAATAAATAAATTAATGCTAATTAATGATATAGACATTGCACAAATAAGGCTCTTAACAAAATCAAACAAAATTTTAAAAAATGAGATCATGTGAACGAAAATGCGATTTGATATTCCATATGTAATACTCGATGTACGAGAAATTCGACTGCTATCGTAATTAGAGCTGTGCTGTTTGCAGACTTCAGTTTGAACAAATCTGATTCGATCTTTGTTACATCCTCTCCCAACTTGCTCCCACCACAATTTTCCGATCCATCCGAGATGTTCAAATCCTGCACATTGGCAACGGAAGCTATTCTGATGCTACGAAATGGCATTTGTGGTAGATTTTACAAGGGATTAATGACAGTTGCCTCATTGGCTCAGGGGCAGAGCGTCTGTCTAGTAAACAGAAGGTCGCTGGTTCGATTCCAGCATGAGGCATCTGATTTGCTGAAAATGATGCACATTGTGCCAGTTTTATGCATTACTCGCGCACAAACCAGGAACGGATGATATAAATCGAAACGTTCAGCACCATTCTTAAGCCACCGGGTTTTGTTCAAATGCAAGTATAAATGAAATAAAGAATCACATTGCAATATAAATGGGAATACTTCTTTACGAATGAGCAATTTAAACACGTTAATAATTAATAGACGAGTGGAATGTGAAGAAAAGCTTTTTGAGAAGAATTAATCAACTCATATAGATCGTTAAAGAAATATTTCAGTAATAAAGTGTTAGTGAGTGCAATTTGCATTCAATAATTAAAAGACATTACAAATCGTAAGAGAAATGATGTAATTCGTGCGGAAAAATAAGACATTCATCAATAATTCAACGCAGAGAGGATTAACGATGTGAAGAAATTAAAATAGGGGTATGAAGAAATGAGCTTCATCATACTACTGTGAATTTCGAACACTTGAATAAGTGTACTTTTAACGATGCGATGCGCGATTTGAGTCAACTCTAAAAGATTCCACCCAGTGATCTTGCAATTTTCCACTCTCTTTTTCCCCTCCCTTGCTCCTTCTCTCTCTCTCCTTTTCTTCCTGTCTCTGCCTCTTTTTGTAAATTACACTACATTTCCTGCATTAAAGAGGGAAAAAATAATCACACTTCTAAAGTTCTGAGTGGTAAATTATAAGAAAGATAGACTTCGATGAACGACAATAAATACATAGAGAGAAAGAGAAAATGTCAATGCTCAAAAAAGTTGCATTTCCAAAAAGCAGATTCGAAGTGCTAACGTTTATCAGGATTAGAGAAAACATCGAGGCGCCGAATTCAGATTTTTAGATTTCATTTGCATATTCGCCGACGGGAATATGAAATGCATAACAACATACATATTCACTTATTTTTGTGCCGTTTGCATAAATTATTAAATCATTTGAATTTATTTTTAACTTTTCTATATTATCAAACATTTGCGAGTATTATTTATGTTTGCTTCATCATTCCTTGGAACGAGTTTCAGTGGAAATTATAGGGAAATTCATTCAGCATTTCTATATATTTTTCGATAGAATTTTAAATTTTCTCTTTTTTCATGCTCCGAACATTCAAGATCACTCATACGACGTACAGCAATTGATGACGACTTTTTGACTATCAGAAAAACGATCTCTTTAATAAACGTGAATATATATATATATATATATATATATATATATTATATATATACATGCATGCGGAAGTTTCGCATCTTCCGCTCTGAAATTACAAGAGAAAGCGAAAAGCATATTATTGCTTCAGTGATATGTAGATACCAGACCTCAATATGATTGTTCGCTATATGCAGCAACAATGCATTAGTTAACCAATGGAAGAGAAGAAGATAATGCGGAGAGAAGATAAGGAAAAACTAATTATTCGTATGCGCCGACAAGTGCATATCTTATGCGCACATGCAAATTCGCAGATAAAGCTTTGTTTATATCTCATAATGGATGGGAAAAATTCTCCGGTTTTATTAATCATTTTCTTCAATATTTTAGCTGGTCTAAACTCATCCTTGAATTTTCCATTAAATTTAATTATAGGTTCGTCTCATTCAGTTTTATAACATTGAAAAAATGTAACGAATGGAATGCTTTATAAGCGAAGAAAACCGATTCGATATATATATATATATATATATATATATATATATATATATATATATATATATATTTGCTCATTGAAAGGAGGCAACATACTTTCTCAAAAAAGTTTCGAAGCATTTGGTTAGAAGGGCGGAAGTCATCTCATAGAATAGAAAAGTAATTGAAGCGGTGAAGGCTAAACTAACAGCTTTCAAAAGAAAATAGTAGCTTTAATTAATGCACCAATTTATCCCGAGCAGCTTGCAAGTACGCTATGAATGAACCACTATGAGTGAACTGCATGAGCAGTGAATAAAAACAATTTGCCCAACTGCCCCTCCCACTTTTCACTTTGTCAAAGCATAAGTTGCACCACCTTATGCGTTTCTGTTTCATTGAAATAGCAGTAGATGCGCCAAATTTTAGTGCAGTAAGCTTCGTTACTACTCAATGATCAATTCATTGCTAAAGTATATGATGGAAGATCATCTCCTTGTAACGTTGCCACTTAAATTTTGACAGTCTTAACAGTCTTATTCCTAACAAGGGCTATTCTCGAACAATGATAATTAAACATATTCGTTTTGATCGCACAAATATTGCATATTAGTTTCATGCAATCCGTTCATCTACTACAACTAAAAGCTAAACGATTAAAAATGTTTCACAATATTCACTCCTCTTTCGATTATTCTTTTATCCTCCAAAAAATTTTTGCGAATAATGCCCTGCCCTTTCTCATCCCTGCAAAAAAATTTTTGCCCAAATTATTTACACAAAAATATTCACCCTGTCATTTTGGAAATTTTTAGCAAATCCATGAGGAAAACGGAAAATTTTTCGAATTTTTGCAATCAGTAAGAAAAACAACTTCTATGCGCCCATAGTTTCAACGTAACACGATTAAATATTCATTTTTATTGTAATAAAATTATGTGAAATTATCCGATCTCCGAGATATTTTTGCCCCCAAAAAAATACGATCGAGTAAAATATGAAACGAAAGGAACTAATATATGCAACCTTGAGGCTACTAACATTGTGGTCGAAATACTTTGCGTCTGCGAAACAACAGTGTTACTACTCATATGTGCAAATATATGGTAAAATGATATATGTAATTATATGGCAAACTTTTTATGGAATAAATATTGCAAAAAATTGCACTCATGAAGCAAATTAAGGTCATATTAATATGCAAAACTGCAAAAATTTTCAATTGGAAAGGTAACGACCAAGAGGTGAACACAAACGAAGAACGCATTTCGAATGCATCGTATTTGGAATGTCAAAAAGGAGATATATAGCCCAATAAAAGCGCTCTTAGCAACCATTTTATGAGGTTGTTTTATTTTTTTCATTTCTCTTTAATGCCAAAACATATTTTATGGGCAATTTTTGGGACAATTACGAAGTGTACATGAGGTGAATAAAGCTAAACTAAAGCATTCTCCACCCACATATTGGCGAAATGATAGGCGATGATATTATATACAAAAATACACATTTTAATTGGCTAACAATGCGTCGACAAGCATGTCAATAATAAAGCTATCAAATGAAAGATATTGAAAAAATCTTTCAATCTTTGATACCACATTCATCGTTTAACCTTATCAAATTTTTTGTATTAAATGAGTTAGTATAGAATAAAAAAATTAGATGAATCACTAAAGGAACACGGAACCACCCTTTCAAATATGCTAGAAATTTTTGTGCTTACATAAAATTTTTCATCCACAGCTGTCAGATTTTCAATCGAATAAGCAACTCTATTAGAATATTTTTGAATGATCACGCAGAATTCAACTGTGATGATTTCTATTTACGAGAGAATGAGAAAATTTTTCAAAATGAAAAATAAAATTTCAAGGAACTTAAAAAATATTAAAGCAAATTTCGAGGTATTCGAATTCCGGCATCAAAATCCAAATTGAAAGCTTAAATTCTGTCGATAACGTTACTATATCTTTAATTCTAAAATAATATGGCATAGAAATAAGGCTTCAGACCTTAATTTGGCACGTTACCTTTGTTACCTTCATTGAATTTGTCATGTTACCTTAAACACATGTTTCAGGAGAGGTAGCCGATGATTCTACGTCATGTTTTAAAGAATCATAAATTTTATAAGTCCAAACAGCTTTAGCTTTGAAATCAAACGTAATTTCATTCGTTTTCAGCTCGTATAATTTGTTTTCTTTGGTGTTTTCATTTCTCTTATGCACTCCATCCGGATGGATAATTCATTGCCTTTAAATCGAAAAGCTTGTTTGTCGGTTTATTTCGCACAATTATCAGCGAGCCAATTATCACCTTCAACGTTAATGTGATGCTATAGTTTTCAATTTATTATTGCAATTTTTTCCACTATTATTTATTTCAAAAATATTTCTTCAGTTTTCTTCATTTCTTCTACTTGCTATCTTTTGCAATTGATAAGCATATGTGCATTAATGTTGTTTATTGCACACTCAATTTTTGGGGAGGAAGGAAGAATGATAGAAATTTTGATAGGAATATGAAAGGAAAGATATTTGTTGCATAAAACGTTTTTTTAAATGTTTAGATTTTTCCGGTGAAATATATTTGGAGAACCGAGGAGTCCTTTTGGAGACACCGAGATGATTTTTAATTCTTTGATTAATGTTCCCCTGAATATGCAGCGAGATACCTCAAATTCATAAAAATATGAATAACTAATGCACAGAGAACGTCGATATTTTTCCATCGAATGCTCAACTAAAGCGATGCATATATAAGCAGACAATGGTATGAGAAAAACAAAATGTGATGCATTTGCAAGATAAAAAGCAAGGAGATTGCAAGTATTTCATGACTAAAGATACATCAGATTTTCTTGCCTTGAAAAATTTCCCGTAGGTTGAATATAAATCAAAGTGGGGAAAAAATTAGCTGTTTTCCTTTTTCTCTTCTAAGCAAAAAAAAAAAAATTCATTTCTCGTGGATAAGATTCATGCGCACAAGAAAAATTTCATTGCATGGATTATGTCATTCGATAGCAAATTTAAAAAATAGCAGAAATTAGTGGAAAAAGTTTTATCTCAATTTTTATCTCTCTATCTGCATTCCCATTTCCCTTTCAGTAGCTATAACATATAGAAATTAAAAATAAACATCGAAGTGACAAAATTTTAGTACTACAATTATATATCAACAAAGAGTCATGTAATTGCCTTCTAGAGTGGCGCGGCTCAACTTTGCTCCTGCAGTTCAATGCCTTTGGGCACTTGTGCACAACCAATAGCTGACATATCTCTCCTACGGATGATATCCGCGATGGAGGATCATGGACACACGTGCCGAAAGACCAAAGCGGAGGATCCATCTTGCAACTTTCTTCGAAAGAATGAAAAAGAAAGGAACATAAGACATAACTGATAACAATTGTGAAAAGGACGAGAAAAAGAAATTGTCTTCAGTCGTGGGCGACTTCCTTTCTCCCTCCAAACAAAAGAGTTGACAAGCAGCAAGGATGTGCAAAAAAATCTCACCGTATTGTGATCGTCACTATGTTTTTATGTAAGCATGAGTACGTTCAAAGTTCGAAAGCTCGCCAATGACTAAGCACTGCTTACTTAGTTACTGGAAATCTGCAATTTTCGAGTCGACATCACTGCAATCAATACGAACAAACGTTCAACGAGATTAACGACGAAATACTGAGAAATCACTCGAATTTTACTTGCCACGGCTGAGCGAGGTGTTTGAAAGTGTCGAATTTATTGTGCGCCCGCAACGAATGAATTGAATCATCGCCGGTGAGATGATGTCATCGTAAATTTGAAGAGATGGCAATTTCGTTAGGATCGTGACGAGCCAACTTACAAGATCATCCTTCAGGATTTCACGTTGAGGTTAGGAAAATCGAAAGACAAAAAACAATATGTTGTAGGCTACGCTGTTGGGGCGAGAAACGATAGAGGTTGATTGTTAGCGTGTTGAATAATGAGAAACGATACAGCGAGAAAGAAAAGAAACGAAACGTAGATATAACTGAGCCTTCTAGATTCGATTGCCTTTGCCAAACACACGATCGAAATAATGACCACCATTTGTATCAATGCACTGAAAAGTGCGACACATACCGAGTGTGACTCCTCCTTATCGGTACATCTCGTACTGTCGCTACGCGGTTTGGTTGAATTTACGGTTTTCTTGGCTCCCTTCGTTGACGGTTTCTGAGGTACGTTCATAGCCATTGAGCTTATCCACGGTTAGCAGGGACAGCGATTGGGAGGGAACTGCTTTTAAATTTTCTAAAAAAGATCACTATTAAAGAAATGAAGGCTAATTGGAGGATGAAATATACACGGAGAAATGCGGTATGTTGTTCAACTAGTGATCTATAAAGTTAGAAATATGATTCTTGGCGCCTTTTAGATTTTCAACGATTTTTTCTCATCGGTCTATCTTTAGTGATACAATGGAATTCTCGCGAAAACGAAGAAAAATGAATGTTTGCTCGATGACTCGATCGAAGTTCCAATGCCGATCCGATGCTAGATAAGAGTTCAACCTATTCAACTACTCATTAGCGATCACCTAACCTATACAACGGACTGATGATCGACGAATGACATGAAATATCTATGCCGCCTTGAAAACTATATAAGCAGCCCTCAAAGCGGCCATTCGCTTCCATTCCTAGTTTGTGCGTCTCATTTGTGTTTGTTTTTATGCATCGTTTGTGTCCCTCATCATTAATATTTCATTATAGGAATATTAAGGATGGTGTTATTATTTTAGTGTTATTCTTTGTTATTTTAGCGTTATTTGAAATCTTTAAGTATTTATTGCACTTTCGATTGTTATCTTGCTTTCAAGAAATTTTTTTTCGAAAAAATTGCAAATTTGCAGATTATTTTAGGAAAAAATCGAAAGATTGAAAATTTGGAAAAAAATTTAAATTCTCGAAAATTTGATATTCAAAATTTTTACGGGTATTGATTTTAGATAAAAAAGCGCCTTTTTTTTCCTTTTTTTGTAAATGAAGTATACAATATTTAGATGGGGCAAATAAGATGCTTTTTGGCATCGTATGTGGTTTATATTGATGCCAATGTGAATGTCGTTCGTTACTATGACAACACCGACAAGGTGTGCGATAAACGTTACGCATGGAGTGCGGTTAATGTTGTGGTAAGCATCGAACAACGGAACAACTCATCGAAGCGATTCGTCAATTCATAAACGATTTATGGTGTATAGCAGAAAACAAGCGAATTGCATAGCAAATTCTCTACTTTTGCTGATTTCTTCATTTTCGTGGTTCTTCGTCATAATCGCTGGTGTATGCGTCTCACAACGATACCTCAAGAAATATATATTAAGTGACCAACCGCAACAATAAATGAAATACTCGGTGCTCCATGAAGAGGTTGGTTGATCGATGGCATTCTCTTTTATCTTCAATTGCTTTTTTTTGGAAATCTGACGGTCATTTTAATTTGAATGAAATTTAGGTGATGTTAATTGCATATGAATGTGATGCATGGAGATTTCATGAGAAAAATAGTGCTTGGCAAAAGGTGGAGGAGAAGGAGGAGCGCCTGGTAATCGATCAGGATGGGGGTGAGGATTAGATGAAGGAGAGATGTTCAATAGTCGGTAAATCATCTTGATCTTGCCGAGTGGTATTCACATATATGATGATCTTTATTTCGCTCTCACGAAGTTTAAATGCCAGACGTTAAATGATTACAAGTATATTGGTTACTTGTGGCATTATATGGGCCCAAAGCAGTGCAATATTTCTATCCTTACAATAACGCAATAAGTGATTTTTTTAGTCGAATTTATTTTTCTTGAAAATATCTGTTAACGGTATATTCATTCATTTATTTTCTTTTTTTTTTCAAAGTATTCAAAGATTCATCTATCAACTACAGTATTATAATAACCTCTCAATAATTTTAGTTCCAATATGAGGTAATTTAAAATGCTTAAATATTTTCTTTTAGCCATATACACGAAAGTACAAAGCTTCAACATGTTCGGCTGCATTCCTTTGTAGAACGCTAACAACAATTTTCGCTCTTATACTCCCCCTTGTGATCACATTCGCCACTCAGGTAGCACTTCATTATTTTTTCATCAGGTACTCATATTTTCTGTACAATTAGTGGTACTGATCTGGAGAAGATATTCATCGTTTATGCTCAGAATTTGCCAATACGATTTTCGACTAACTGGATTGTTTCCTAGTCTGCTTTTCAATATTTGAGGGGGTGGAAAAAAGCTTTAAAATGCGTCTAACTAAAAGAGAATGCAGATCTCGCTGAATAGAAGCGAATATTGCACTTTACCAAGCAATCATGGGGCAGGTGATGATCAGTAAGCTCTAAGGTTTCTTCTCAGGCAATATTTAAATACTGGAGAACATTTTTGGTAAGTGACTGGTTATCTATCGATGCAATATTATATTTGTTTCATATCGGTATTTTCTTAGGCATTAATATCTTCTGATGGTTGGAACAGAAGAATAAGATAGAGGTATATTCTCCTCTTTATAAGTACACGTCGTTTTTCGTGTTAGTAAAAGAAGTTTCGTGGAGAAGAGAGGAATTTATAGGAATCTTTTCCTAAATATTCAAAATTTTCAGGGAATGTGGAAAAAATATGGCGAATACACTGAGCAACCGAATATTCAATTCAAAAACCGCTATATAATTATGTTGAAAGGTGCATCAATCGATGACTATTTCCTATGGAGTACATATCCGGTTTTGAATCACGCTGAACATTCTCGTTTGAGAATTCCAATTATTGAAACAACAACTGCCGACTATAATGATGATGGAAAGGCGGATATGGTATGAATTCATCTCACCTTTTGTGCATTTTTTTATGTTTATAAATTTCATCAATCTTTCTTCATCGTATTATTTTGTTATTGAATTTCTACATGACTGCTTATTAGGTAATATTTTCGTGTTTAGTTTTGCCAAAGTTGAATCTATTGTTGATTCTTTATAGTCGTAAAAGAAATAGATATTTGCTTGAACGTTGGAAGTTATTACAAAATCACTTGCAGATATCGATTAGTGCAACATTTTCCATATCTGAAAATGAGAAAGTTTTCGGTGCCTTCTGGATGTTACTTTTCGAATATCGACTCGATATGAGATCTCGTTTTTCGGTGAGTTTCAAATTTCATTCCCTCAATTGCCCGATTCCTTCAATTGCCTGAGTAGTGCCTGATTCCCTCAATTGCCCGATCATTGCCCGATTCCCTCGATTGCCCGATTATTGCCCGATTCCCTCAATTGCCCGGTTATTACCCGATTCCCTCAATTGCGAATAAGAAGCTAGGAAATGAACTAGAGCTATAGAACAAGGAATTTGAAGTTACTTTTCATAAAATTAGAGAGTAAGGGGAGTTTTGATTGCCTTTTTTTTCACTCTAATAGAAATAAATTATTTCAGTAGTATCATTTGATTAGTGAAAGTTGTCTACATTTTCAAAAATCGGCTTGCAAAACGTTTTATATATCTCATTGGTAGTTTACTTCATATGTAAGCCGATTATATGCCCACAATTCATATATTTAATATTTTTCCCATACCAAATGAATACAATTTTCTAATAAAAGTATTTTTGAGATGGAAACTGCGTTAATCGGTGATGTGGATAAATTAAAGCCAACATATTCACTATCGATAGTGGGCGATCTTAATTTGGAGCAAACGATCCCTTTGCTAAGTTTTGGATGGGATCTCGATCATGGTGGTCCTCTTATAAATGAGTCGAATCCAGATTTTCTACACTATGCACCTATCGAAATTATGCTAAGAAATTCACGACGAAATTTTACAGCTACACTAAAGAGGTTAATATAATTTTCTCGTTGTTTTTTTTCTTCATTTCATTTATTTGAACATTGAGTTTAGTTATTAGCACAATTGATCATTGATCAGGGATTGACTAACCTGTAAAAGCGAAAATAATTATTCGTTTTTGTTGCCGATTCATGCTTGTTAATTCCTATAGTTATGGTTGAGAGTACCAAAAACATCGTGGTTTCTCACTGAGAACTAAGATAGTTTACAACCTTTTTTTTTCGTTATTTTATGCACCATCATATGTGGCATATGTAGTTCGATAAAATAGCTTAGAGCAATTAATAGAAATTTCGATGTTTAATTAATCCTGCTTTTAATTTTCAATTAGCCCATTCTTTCTATATCGCATTTCAATCTTTTAAAAGTCTCCCCCTTCATCTATTGTAATATAAAATCGTTTGATTACTACCTTATAAACACCAGCGAAAAAAAAACCTCGGAAATGCTTTTCTTTAGTTTTCTCATTGCAAATTTCAATTCTCAGTACTTTTATTTGCCAAAAAAAACCTTTTTTAAGGGATGTTATCATGTGGTCATCGAA
Source organism: Baylisascaris schroederi (assembly GCA_006503575.1). Taxonomy (NCBI): domain Eukaryota; kingdom Metazoa; phylum Nematoda; class Chromadorea; order Rhabditida; family Ascarididae; genus Baylisascaris; species Baylisascaris schroederi. The sequence continues at coordinate 133,824 of QEWY01001061.1, read as the reverse complement.
ATCAATGGACAAGAATGTATTTGTTATACGCTTTTCTATTCGTATACCCGAGCAAAGATTAATCTATAAAAGCGGCCTTTTGGAATTGCTCAAATTTGCTTGGATACAATATCTGAGTATTTTTATTGTTTTTCACTTCATTTTCAATAAATTACTGAGATTTATTTTCGAAAATCGTATTGTTTCGTCAATTGTAGTCGACGATAAACGTCACGAATAATGTTTATTGGAATAAATTCCATCAAATTTCATTTCATAACTGAAAAAAAAAGAATTCATAATTGCAAATTTCATTTATGTAATGGCCAAGTGTGAAAGACATTTGAGTATAATCTAAAGGAATTTGTGCAGTTTTTTCCACCTTATTAGATATTTGCAAGGAAGTGAATTCAGACGATTTGAATAACTGGGAAAACTTAGCCAAAGAAAGAGCTTCACTAAAAATTAGCTGGATTATGTTGTCGATAGAAAACAGTCTAATAAGAGACTTATATTTTAAATGATATCGTCATATGGCGATCGCTATATGATACAATTTTGTTTTTGTTTTTTTTTTCGTTTTATGGAAGAAAAACCATTCTCTAGAAAAACAACGTCAAACTTAATCTAACTTCGAATAACACGTTTTTGGTGAATCGAGCAAAAATTTTTGCACTGAAAAAAGCATGAATTTCTAAAATAATAGAGCCGCATCTCTATTGTAGCTAATTCCGGGATATAAGAGGTCTTAACGATCTTTTGCAAGAGCTAATATCTCCTTTCGTGAAGAGGATAAAAACGCCAAAAAATCATACATTTAAGAGCAGTGTGAACTAGAAGACAAAATGAGGTGACGACAGGTCCTCATTTTGTGCACAGTAGAGTCCTCATTTCGAGCTTGTACGTTGAGTTGCGAACAAATGTCGCCCCATTACTTTGTTATTCACTTGATTTCGAATCACTGCAACGCTTTTCTGTATATTCTTTGTATACTCTCTCTCCTATTGTGTACTGACTGCATATTTTTCGATGTCTATATATGAAAGTAATCCATATGAATATAATACAAATGTGAAAATTGTGTTCATTTCAGTTGTGCTTATTGAGGCATCGATGAGTGAAATTCCTCAATAAAAATGGTGATTAGAGTGATTTGTTGCATATTGGTCTTTATTGGGAATACCCCTTTCGTTATTCCAAAACAAGTGCGCTAAATTTCGATTGGCATTTATAATTTAAATGTGATCGCTGATAACGCCATTAATTGGTGAACTCGATGTTACAGTTTGCACACTCAAACTTTATGATTTGGTAATTGCAAAGCAAAGATCTCACGCGAAATATCGCTTATTGCAAGGATGTAGAAGTTTTGTGTGCTAAATTATTGACAATTAACTGCAACTCACAGTTGAAGAGTGCAGTGGTATTTTCCGATGCTTCTTCGTTGCTGACAACGAAGGCTCTGTTCGTGGATGGATCGACGTTGGTCGCTTGCTGTCCAACGTTGGCGTTTCGAGATATGGTGGTGGTGCTGCTTGATAGATAGGAGTCAGTGATGGTGGTGGTGGTGGTGACGCTGCAGCTTCTGATGGAATTAGATATGTTCGTATGATCGCCGGTGGAGGCAGCGGTCTTTCTACTGGGCTAATTTTCGAGAATATTGGCCTTTGAATGGGACGGTATGACACCTGAGGCGTTCCAGGTTGAATGTAGCCAGTTTGACCGATTGACACCTGTGGTATTATGCCTTGACTGGCAATGCTTTTTGTTTCTTGAACAATTGGTCCGGGTTTTATAACAGTTATTAGTTGTGGAACGATTGGAACAGGAGGGGGGTGTGGTGACGGTGGTCTGCTAGCGATCTGAACTAGTGGGACCGCAACAAAGTTTGCAGGAACATTTCGTTGAGGTACAAAAGGAGCTACAGGATCAATCGCAGTTACGAGATAAGAAGATCCTGAAGGACCGGCCGAAGGGATCACCTTCATAGCCGGACCACTCATATAGGAGGCACTTGGTGTTAATCTCGTCATGACCAATGGTGATGCGACATTAGTCCTGTAAAACGGGTTAACGCTATCAGTTGTGCTAAAGGGAGAGGGATGAATGGGCTGGCATGATATATCACTTGATAGGCCGGATTATCGAACGTTGTGCACGCTGTCCGCCACAATGCATTTCCATTTTGGTCTCATCCTCGCCATTCTCGGCCAGGTTTTACCCCAATCGTTGTAGGGTACTGAGGCCCATTTCCGTGCATTGTTTTAGCCATTAGATGACGCCACCTCGCTGGCTAGGCGAGCAGGCCATTACCTCTCTTCGAATTTAGCCGGTCCTCAACCTCTAGCAGGCATGGTCTGGTGATTCGGGGTATGAATCGACCACGCTGTAGGATTGACAGTTCAATACCTTTGTAGCATGGTTAGACCTGCTGGGGCTTACGCTCCGCTACCATAGCTATCGAACGACCGTTGCCACCACTGCGCCACGATGAGGCACCGAAGGAGGATTTTGCAGCGGGGCATGATATATATATATATATATATATATATATATATATATATTGCATTCTGCTCATGTGCAGCTTCAAAATTACCCCAAAAAATTAACGAAGTTAGTATCAGTAAAAAAATGTATATTCTTATAAAAATATTCTTGTATAAATAAATTTATACTATTACGTGGATATTCTTACGCAAAAAAATCAGTAATCATCCATTCGCAAACAGCGCTAAATCTGCTTTTGCAAAGAGCGATGTAAACAGAACAAATACAACTAGTTGAAAGATAATATTACAAAATATAAACTATTATATAATTGTATATACTTACATGTAAGAAGCCATTCGTTTAATTAGCTTCCCGTCGACATTCACCAACAACAGAGAAATTAATAGTGCATAGAACATCTGAAAATCAAATTTATATTAATGTTTTGTTATTAATCCGAACATATTAATGTTTCTAGGTGAAGAAAACTAATAACAAATAGAATAAAATTTAGCTCACAAACAACGAAGAACAAGCAAATTTCCGCCGATTTTACTTAAGCAAATGCGTGAAAAGGCGACGGTTCTACAATCTCTCATAAAATGGAACCATGTCATATTTTGTGGAGCAATAGCAAAAGCCATACGTTTCAACTTGCTTAAATAGGTTCTTACTCGCATCAATCTTGTTTGAAACTGCTCCTAAGAGAAACAGGTTATGTTTCAAGCGCGCAAATTTTCGTTATTATTATAAAGCCGTTTTCTCCCAGCTAACAAAACTAACGTAACATGCTAATGGAAGCAAGGTCTAGAATTCATATAAAAAGTTAGCACTGGAAATAATTCCTCGCAATACTTTTAAAAGCGTTGTAAATGAAATCATATTTCTCTGCGTATATAGAGGAATGAAAAAAAACGACTTAGAAAAATGCGAAAATGTGAAAATTTTTAGTTGAAATGCGCTCAGTTAATATAACGAAATTTATTGGTGGTGATTCTAGGAGAGGAAATTCACAGCTTTTCTTCTGAATTAGAATAATGATAGTATTATTAGTCTCATATTAAGCAGAATTAACGAAGATAATCATGCGCGTACGTTCATTTATGATGCAATATGTGAATGCTGTCTTTTGGTCAGTTTCCTTTCTTTGCTGCAAATATTTTGAACTGTTTATTAAGCAAATATTGTTTTAAAACATGCCTTTTGAAAACATTAAAGGATGGACCAGCAGAACTAGCAGTCGATGAACTGCGGCAACCTGTTTTCAAAGCTCCACCCCAACTATCCCTCAAAAAGCTTGAAGTTACGTCTACAGCCTAAGGCGATCAATGAACCCTTATCATTTGAGGAGAGATGATCTGCACACGTCATACTGCAGAACCGTAATTATAAGACGAGTATAGTTCTTAATTTTCATTCGAGACCACAGATGAGAGTTACTTGTAATTGAAGCCCATGATCGATGATATTTTCGCAAGTTTCAAATTGAGGCAGTCACAAAATATGAGGTGCATTTCTCTCATCAAATTCATTAAGATGGCAATCATCTATCATTTTACGGTTGGTGATCTCAAATTTAATGTGGCGACTGATTTAGCGATAATTACTTATGATATTTTAATATTTATATTTGGAGTTTTCACTATGCTGGATGCAGTATGAATTAAATGTCTATGAATGGATGAAGAAGTAGGTGAATATTTATTAGAGTTGTTAAATCGATTAAGAAGTAAAGATTTTTATGCACTATTCGAATTTTCTTTGCCTCTCTCTGACCTATATGTTTTTAATTTCTACGCGTTCCGCATCGTAACGCAAATTGTCAGTGTGGAAAGTTTATCAAAAGCAATATGAATCCAGTTTTTTATTGTATGTCATCATCGCATTTATTGAATTAGCCACTTCATTCAATCGTTGATGCAAATTGCACCTAAATAATTAGTTCCTGTTCCGTCTCACCTACGTCACCCCTTTACTTTTTAAATGAAAATTTTCTGACTTTTTTATTGTTTTAGCTTTATTCACAGAGCGTGCATCTTTTTTTTTGAACAGAATATTTGCAGATAAATATATGGCTGCTATAGCTTACGAATGAAACAGACTAAGGAAGCATCTTTTCTGACGATGTGGAAATGCTCAGTGTTACCAGAAGAATATCTCTCTCTCTCTCTCTCTCTCTCTCTTATATATATATATATATGTATATATATATGTATATGGTACTTGAGAAGTGTGACGAACACATATGCTTGAGGATAGGATAAAGGGATGAAAAATGATTGAGGATAAGAATGCTTGGAAGTGTTTATTCGATAATATGCTACTCTGTATACCAAAGACGTCGCTGTAATGTTTTTGAATGCGTCTACGTAAGTGCTACTCTTCCCAGCAACATTATTTTAGATAGTGAAGCTAATGATATGAAATTATTTGGCACATTCTGAACGTGGGGATGGCATTGTGTACTCGCTGTTTCAAGCTGATAAAACAACACTGAAAGAAGTTACAGTCATTTGAACTCCTAACTCACATCAATGATACGCTTCTCTAGTTCCTTTTTACTTGTACGACAAAGCGATTGATGCTTGAGCAAGAAGAAAAGATTCGTCTTTAAAAAAAGTTTCAATACAGATTGGTTTTCGAGGGGTATATTTTATCTATTTTTCATTGACCCTTAGTTGAACCAGAGATGAACCATCTGAAAGATCTCTTATGTTCTTGCAATAATCGTTTTGCGCTCTATTTTTATGTTTGCCGCTTTGCACTTTTTTATATGATCTGTGTATTGGCACATCTATCGTGCATTAATGTTTTTTTCCTCTTTATTTATTGCCATTTTGTGTCCATTTTGTGCTCTTCATGCGTACAAAGATGTATAATTGTCCTCCTCACTAAGTAAACAAATAAAAGATAAATATCTCAACAATTGTACGCTCAGCAATATTTTGTAGGAAAAATTCGTCATCACTGATATCGAACAAAGAATCTTTGTATGATGATCACTGAAAAAATTGTCAGTAAACAGGACTTTGGACTATCACGCTCCGATCTTTGAGCATAGCCTTTAATCGACTGAGGGTTGGAAGCAATTTATCGACATGTGATCCCTCCTCAAGCTATTCTCTCAAGCTATAAATTTTGCATAAGAACGGGAAATAACATTTGCAAGATTCGTACTGTTTATCTATACTTGTCTGACTACAGTACAGTTTCAAGAAAACCAATTTGATTTGCTAACAAATATATTAATGCATTAGGATAACAGTTTTTGGTTATGACCATGTAATGCGTCGATTCGGCTCTTTGAGCCATAATCATGGCACACCAAGCTCAAACTTGGGTAATTAACCCTTCAACTCCGAAAATTCAACTCCAAAAAAAACAAGCATTTTCAAAATGAACTGCGTAGAAGTGAGATGAAAAAAACAACGATAAATTTCCCACCTGAATAACATTGGTAAAAAATGCATTCCATACGCTTGAAAATAGGTCTCTTTTTTTTCTGCAATTTTCTGCATAATTAGGCACTTTCAACGTTCAAATCAATACTTCTTATAGCTGCAGATGCAGCTATGAATATGTCAAGAACTCTACAAAAGAGATTTTCTTTAAACAATATTACAATATGTTAGCAAAGTTTCAAACATTTAAACATGATCGTCATATAGTTGAATGACTCAACGCGAATTTTTTGGCAATTTCTATTTGTAAAATATTTCGAATGAATGATGAAATATTTTTTTGAAACGGTTTTTTTTCGCTAAGTTAACGGTTTATATTTAATGATGAGTGAAATGTTGATTTCTAAGTATGCTTTATATACTATGAAAATCTATTGATTTTGTTATAACCATTTTACTCGACCTCATAAAAATTTTCAATTGCAGTAACCTTGCCAGTTTTGTAGACTTTTCAATTACTATTACTATGATGATTTCATTTTTGCAAACGCAAACATAAGTATATGTGCATTTTTATCGGTGAAGTTTTTCAAACATGAGAATAACGAAAATTTTTGCGATACGGAAAAAGCATTTTTTGAACTAGAGGCTATTTCTTTAATTCAATTTCTTTCCTAATGATCTAATTTTTTTAATGAATTATGACTAGGTTAAATAAAACTTGTAGATTGACTCTTACTGTATTTCTAATAAGATAGACATCAGAAATGATCTATTGTTGTAAAATTTGCAAAGCACATCGTCCGTTAAAGACCACAGATGCGAAATTCATTCATATATTTTGCTCTGAAAACTTTAAGAAGACTCATAACATACCAACATCTTTAATGTTTCTCTGACTTGTTATTCTTAGTTCCATCATGATTGATGATGAATATTTTTATTTTTCCACCTATAAAATATTCCTTTATTCAATCTTTCGTCAAGAAAAACAGATTCCTAAAGCGATAAGTGCACTGTTTACAGCTTCTCGTTGAAATATAAAGGAAGTTAGACGTGTAAGAATGAGAAAAGCATAAGGGCAAATGAGAACAGGCTGCTGATATTCACCAAAACCGGCTCTTCAATCTTTCGTTTCTGCGGCAATCATCATATTGAAATTCCCACTTTACACTCACTAATGATGGTACTGTTGGTTCATTTGAAAAGATTTGCAGTGATTTCCTTTACTTTTCATGCAGTTCGTTTTTTGTTATACCTTAGGCAATTTGAACGTTTATTAAGTGTTTATTCATTAATTGCTTGAACTTGTCCAGTGATTGAAATTATTCGGACCCTGGTGAATTTCATAAATCTTTATTGGGAGTTGTATACGAGCATCAGCGAAAGATATGACGCAGAAAGTGTGCAGTTCTATAATGAAACACTATTCAGCTTATGAAAACTTTCTGAAAATACTGTTCTTTTCGCCGGTATTCGCAATGATAAGTGCTGATGTTGGCGTTGCAAAGAGAGGACTTTTTTCTTTTGAAAATTTCTTTTTTTTTGACGGTGTAGAATCTGTTTCCGCTTACCAATTTGTAATCAATTCCGTATTTCTGTAATTCTAAAAATCAGCACATTGCGTATTCGACACTATAGATTTTCAAATCACGATTCCTGCACTAACAATTCATCAATTCTATTGATTGCGCATTGCCCCTTTCATTTCTGCACATCAATGGAAAGATCTACATCGCCGTGTTCGCTCTTTCCATATTTCATTCCACTGGCTTTTTTAATACACATTTTTACATCGACAATCATGTGAAAGGGAAATTTTTAGCTTATGACTAAATGAAAGTTGCATGAAAAATTGTTGCTATTGTTGGTGCGTTCAGACGGCCATTGATGGTATCTTCTTCTTGATGTCGTTGAAATTTATGGTACTCCTTCCTTTGCTTACTGTTCTTCAGTTGTTACTGCATATGCCTGAATCATATTAGCTATAGAGTTTTATTAAACTCAGGTCGATCTATTTTTATCTTAAATTTCAGGTTTTTAAAATTGAAGTTTTCAGAGAAGGCTTTCAGCCTACAACTCACAGCGGGAATGCAAAGTTTTTTCATATACGTGATTATCCTGTGAAGAGAGATACAACTCGACTCCGGGAGGGTGGCAAATGTTTCATGGTTAGCGTAAAATCTTGATCACTACATTACATTATAAATTATTATGAATTACAAGTTAAATTACGAACTTGAAGGAATATTGGCCATATCAACCCTTCGAAATTATGTGAGAAGACAATGAATTAAGGAAATCCATATCAGCATGGTAACAAAATTCATATCGAGGCTTATATTACAAATATTAGCGGTTTGACAACTGTGCTTCAACGCTCGAGTATCAGGGGCAGAGGCTTCCGCCTCCAAGTATTGGACACACGGGCCTCGCTTTGAAGTAAATGACTCGTACACCTTTATTCACACGCATGAGGTCTACAGAATTTCATCCCCAGCTAGCTGGGCCGAAGGCTTCCACCTTCAAGCACAAAATTTGCGGACCTCCACGCTCACGTATGAAGACCGTGTAAAACTCCATTCTGGAGTACAGAGACGCCATTCATAAGGACCTTAGGGATCTCACACACGCATTCACTGGCACCAGATCCATAGACCGTTGCCTTCCATTATCAGGTTTATGGATCCCTGGCTTAAGCGCTGAGTTGGCAGGCCTTACTCCGAAATTTCAAACCCATAGATCCCGCAACAAGTGTCATTACCAAAGGTCTTGGCTAGAGTGACGAACCCATCGCCCGTGCAAGCAAGCATTGGAAGCATGAGCATCGAACCCTTGGAGCATCTCGGAACCTCACATATTTTGGGCTGTCGAGGCATATTTTCAAGCCTTGCAACGGCATGCTGCATCTTGATTGTATGTTGAAATGAAAATGCAATATTTTTCTCTTTTCAGAGAGTTGATATGCTGCTATGAATATTACAAGGAAAGATACATGTTTTCCACAACTTACTGTTGAAGAAGCAGCACAATTTCAGGTAAATAAATAAGTGATTCATGCTATGAAATTTTACGAACAAAGTGCCACTCCGTTTTTGTTATATTCGAATCGAATTGTTATACTCGAACTTACAACCTCTACCTGCTTTTCAAAATGTTGTCCTTGTTTCAAGAAAAATTTTCCATCCATTTAGAAATTCTCTTTCTCTTCCTAAATTTTCCGTTAATGCAGTAAAAGGATATCAATTGGATGGGTGAGAAAACTGTAGGAAATGCGAATCGTTTTTAATCCTCAGTTGATTGCTAATTCTATTCAGAAAAATTTCGAATGCGCTTTTTCCTTTCTACATCTTTCATCTACTAACCATTCCGACATCCCTCACACCCATCTTCGTTTCTCCTTGCCTTATTCAGCCCTCCTCATGGAGCAGAAGTCTTGCTTAAGATTAGCTGTAATACATATTAATTAGCTGGAATGGAAATATACCGATTATAGGTTCTTGAGCGTATATATCTTTGGTTAATCGGATATACTGGATTTCAACATATCAAAAAATATTCCTGAAAACGTTTCTCATATTGACTATGATTTTTAGCGAAATCAAACAAAGTATCTCTTTCGTAGTTATCGATTATATTTCGCATGGATTCCTTTACCGTTAATCGTCATTGCATTGATCCTAACGAGTGCGTTTATGATCGCATGCTATGAGGCGATGAAACATCGACGTGTAAGCAGAAAGTGCTATATATTTGTGTTAAATCGGGCTATTGGCGATATTTTATGCTGTATATTCTTTTTACTGTGTGCACTCTACCTATTCGTGATCTCAACTGATAGTTTCAAGTAAGTCACAAATAATTACTTAATCAATTTTAGTACTCTTTCTTCTGCAAGTGATCCACTGATAAGAATATCCATATATATATTATATATATTCACATCTTTACAGTTCGATTTCCTATTTATTCAGACCATTTTTCGAGAAATTACGTCAGGTATTGGCAAATCATTAGCTAATATGCTGCGACCAAGATAGTTGTAAACCTTGTGACTTGATATTGTTCTTGTTTACCACAGAGTTTGGTCGAAATTGATGGAAGAAGGAAGCAAAGGAACATTAGGTGAAGTTAGATGAAAGGCATAGATGACGTATGAACTAGTGACCAAATCCACAAAAGTGACCATTAAATTGATATTTCAGTGTAAACATTTTCATTGTTCTAACAACATTATGTGGTGGATGTCTATGGACCGCAATGGTCTCCTATGTTTGCCTCAGCTTTATTAAACTTTATGCGGTATATAAGCCACTCAACTATAAAACAACTTTCAACTTGAAGCTATGTCTTCGGCTTATCATTTTCAGGTAGGCAACACTCTTTTTAAGAAATGTTTTATGATATGCGGCCCAACTAGTTTCACTTCTGAAAGCTTATGCACTCCACCGAACAGCCCTCGTCCAAAACGTCAGATCTTCAAGTTACACTTGTCTACAACCGAGAAACAAACAATGTTTCATACAACTGTTGTAGACTCTGCTCGCTTCACTACATGACTGTAGCAATGATGCCGCATTGGGCAATTTTAGCACCAACAACACTGTTTTACTTACTGCTGTTCATAAGTGTGACATCCGAACATATTATTGCATTAATCATATGGCGCCTGAAATATAATTATTTAACCACAAGCTTTCGTGCTGTGTCCATCGAATAGCTTGCGATTTTTGGCATGAGCATAAGATGCCTAAATGAGACTCCTCCGCGTCTACATTTGAGTTGACGAAAGTTAAAATTGAAAGCAAAAATTATAAGAGGATGAAGAACTTAATGAAATACAATATGATAGGTCAAATGCTTCTTTAGCACAAAAAAAAAAATGGAGAAGGAGGCGAATCTATTGTTTTTGTTTTATAGATGACGATTTCATATTCTCCGCACAACTGCTTCAATATTCTCATTATCTGAAACTTTTTAAAGAGTTGGGCATATTTGGCATGTAAAATTCTGTTTTCCTCAAGTTGCTTTCATATATTGTTTATCCGATTTCATTAATGCACTAGATCAATGCTTGGCAGATTCTATCATTATTCACTTTTAAGTGTGCAAGAACAAGGTGTTTGACTATATTAATGGTGTTGCAGCTGGATTATGTACGCATTAATGATATTATATACATGGATAGTGATCGCAACCAGCAGTTTGAGGAAGCTGTTCAACTTGCCCAATATTAGTGCCAGCCGTTCAGTGTATATCATGTCACGCTCGAAGGATGTTTTCTTTGTTGTGGTGTATTTGATCACTATCGTTGTGTTTCTACTCACTGGTTGGTTCACTCGATTCTTGGCACTCATTCACATTTCGAGATTTCACATAGACCCTACTTGGCTGTTGTGACTTTCTATGATGAACTAACAATTTGCGCATTGTTGCACATTTCCCACTTTGTTGAATTGTCGAATCGACTAAGCAGAATGACTTATTGACGAACTTAGAGATAGCTGACAATAACAAAAACCTTCAGAGAATCATCCGTAACGAAAAATAACGAACGAGTTTTACAAAACGCAAGCACGAAAAAATGTATCATTGCGCTGATTTGAAAGGAGCCGGTGCATATGCGTCCCTTACGACATCCTTGCTGTTTAGAAACTGTACTGTGGCCATGCGGGATCCACGAATAGATGCGCCACAGTGCAACATACAATTGCAACTAACCAACGTTGACACTCACACGCAACCCCATCCCTCCTCGGTTTCCAACTTCCCCTCGCAGTATCACCCGCAATAGAAAGTTATGGCAAATGGGTTTTGCTGCATTCAGACAGAGAAGCAGAGAACAATATATAACTGCGCTACGATAAAAAGGAGTCAATGCGTCTTTGTCTCCTAAAACGCCAAACTTGTCAAGCTTCAGTTATGAAACCAAGAAATATATCGCTGCTTTCGATTATTATTGAGATGCATCGGAAGAAAGCCTAGGAAAAATTAAATATAAGAGTTGTGTATTAGTTCAGTTTTATTACTCAGACAATTCCTCCACTATTATGCCAACTTTATATTATAATAACTTCAATCGAAACAGATATCTTTTTATTGTTTCCTCAAGATTTCCTTCCACACCTAATTAATTGTGGAATGAAGATAATGTTTATGAATAAAACTAATAAATAAAATTTGTTTACTTATTGGAAGTTTTCTTTTTTTTGCTGCTTGAATTTATTTACTTCTTGATATACAATTATGCTTGTATAATTAACCCCATAAGTATTTGCATTCCATTTCTTCCATAGAAGCATTGCTGTCAATTGAGCTCATTCTTGCATCTTTAATTTCCAAATAAAGCCCTATTGGGCATATTTATACATTTCTTTCGAAGAAATATGCCCTTGTTTTCTTATTTAGAAGCATTTTAAGTATTTCTTTGAGGAAGATGTTACCATGCCGATATGCGCAGATTTCAACCTGACTAACTCATGTGCTTTTAAATGCAGAATACTGTAGATGTAAATCGCCTCGAGATTGTGCGCTTTCTGTCGGTTTGTGTGCGCCTTCAGATCTGCGAAGATCTCCCCTCTCCTCGAAAAAAATCATGGAACCTCTACAGCATCAGTGTTACTCGAATATGCGATGAGACATGGCGATATACAGGCCAATAACTTCGAACAGTTCTAATGTGCTTTTTTTTATTTTCAGTGATATTTATTCGTCGTGGTCAAAAATTTGTTGATACTTTACAAATTGGTGGAAGAAAAAATAGTACGAAAAAACGGCGATTCCCATTATGGAAACTCTCACTCAATGTGCTCATCTTTGCATTAGTGAACTTTGCCTATGTCTATGCGGCATTCGTAGCGGTCTTTTTTCAAGATTCATGCTATTGGAGACGGGATAGATATCGACGTACAGTTACGATCGGTTTACTCAGGTTCAATTCTACTAGATTCGACGAGTTTTTTTCTTTTCTTTTTAGAATTTAACATACTACAACTATCATTTAGCGTATTATTAGTATGATTATCCCGAAAAACGAAAGAGATTAATATTTGTGATGTCAATATCGAAGACGATATACTATTGAACTTACCGTCGTCGTGCACTTACCGATTATCAATTGTTTTCTAGTCACAGTGAGATGAATAATGAGTATAATGCCGACTTCGGTGTTTTTCATGGAGCTAAACCGTTGAATAGGGAGCATTAGTCAGGCTGGCATTGCATTATGTAGACAATAAACTATACCAAAAACTATTTTGACTCAGGAACACTAATGTTATGCTCATAATTCGTCGAAAGCAGCTTTCATAAGTGTGCAATCGGTTGAGCATTTAGCAGCTGCAAACAAGAATCATTTTAGACTTCAGGTCAATCTTCATTGGGTTGACGGGAAAATTCGATTGCTTAAAATCGGATCGAGGAGTTGATATTATTGCTAACTGCATGATTATTGATAAATTTCTTACAATTTATGAAATAAGCATTGATAAATATGTATAATTTTCTCTGTTATGTAAATGTCGGTATTCCATTGCTGAAATAAATATACTGTAAAGTTCTTTTATTGTTAATAAAAATATTATTGTTTGGAAAAAAATTTGTGAAAACAAGAATTTTTTATAAAAATTGATCTAGAGAATAAAACGTACAAATGAAAATTAATTGCTTGGAAAATGAAAAAAATCTATTCATAATAAAGTTGCCTATGAGTCACCGATTTAATGCTTCTTTTATCTAAAATTGTGGGAGTACTTTGATTTTTGATTTTCAGATGTGTACTATTGGCGAGAATAATTGTGGATTCAATTATAGGATTTGTTATTGATGTACAGGTTTGTAGTTGGTTAATCATCGATGATTATAACTTGAGAACTTTTTTTAAGATAATTTTTTCTTATTATAATAATTTTTTATACTTGATAATAGACTACTGTAATTAGTTTCCACTAGAGCATAAATCTCCTCTTATTACGTTAATTATAGCCAATCTCATAGCAAATTGTTCTTTCCTACAAGTACTATTTTTATTGATGCAAAGCTTCCCCTTGTATTTATAATTGTTAGAGAAAATGGGAATTTTTTTTTCTTATCATTGCTACTGTGATTATATGTCTAACAATGAGTTTAATGCGTACGTGGGTTTCTTCTTTGTTTACAACTTTTTTTCCTTAGATATTTCTGGCTAAAAGAAGCCCAAATCCTATATAAGATGTGAAACGCGCAAATTATCCACGAAAAAAATTTCGACAATTAGAACACCGATAAAGTGAGATTTGTTAGCTGAAGAAAACAAGTAATTTTTCTTGATATGAATTCAAATATTTGAAAAACATTTGCATTTCCATTTTTTTATAAATGTGTTTCAAAGCCTCTATGTTAATAATGAGTGTAATTCGAATACTTTTAAATGTTGATGTAATTCTTCTATATAACCTTAACAGTACACGTGTAGCTATCATTAGTGACAACTCCATTATGGTCTAATGCACTTGATCAAAGCTTAATTTATAGGTACGTCGGGCAGCACTCAATATCTTCGGTCGTTGCTTTAATCTGTCAAGCACCACTAACAAATTCACTTCATCGGTAGCGTCTGCAGATAGTTCAATGAGTGCGAATGAAAGGAGATCGACCTCTCGGGCTGCTTATATTCAATCAATTTCATTAAGTGTCAGCTCTAATGGACTCTAAATGTATGGCACTTATATTTATTTGAAAGAAACACTTTTTTCTTATTTTTTTAAATTTTATGTTTTGTAACATTTTTTGAAAACGTTTTGCAAGATTGTGAGAAACTCTGTCAAGGAACATTTAGTAAAAAAAAACATTGTAGAAACCACTTTGTTACCTGAAGCAGCTATTTTTTCACGGACAGAGCACGCATGGCCATAGTAAGAGTATGCAGCTCTCTTCTTCTGGAAAAAAAACACCTGAATATTGGCAAAAATTTGGATTAGGCTGCCTAGAATTTGGTCACTCGGCTAGCATGACATTCGTTTCCAAAATTCGAGGAAGTTTCAATTTATTTTTTGATTGGTCGTGTTATCACCACTACGGGAACATCTCTTTTGACATTTGCATGCATAACTGAATTTCTGAATGCTCTGTGATGTTCAAACTTGTGAAGAAGCTCTTATAAAATGTGAACCCTTGATTTCAGTATCATTTGTTCTCCAACAAGTTGGACACTTCACTATGTTTGTGCATCTTTCGGAAGGAAGAAGATGCTGAAACGACAAAACGAGTGGAGAGGTATATAAGTAACAAGGAACATCGCTAAAGCGAGCCATTATGACTTCCATTGAGGCCTTAAGAAGACGAATAAAGCCGTTGTCTTATTGCTCTTCATTCGTAGAGCACCTGTTTGTGCAACAACTCTATGAACTCAATGATATATAAAATACTTTTTGACTGTAGCAACTTTAAAGATTACGCTAAATTTTCTCATTGCTTGGTGTAGAGATGAGAAAAAATTTTTTCTTTTCTCATATCTTTTATGAAGGTTAATTGTCTCAAAAATATGCACAATTGCATCTGTATATTCAATTTCTGATTCATATAACGGTGCTAACTTATTGTATTATTATTGATAATACCCTCAATAACGATAAAAATGGTTGTGCGACTTCCTTTCGCAATACAATATGAATATTAGTATAAATGTTGGAATCGATTTTTCGCACTTGCCAAAGGTGCATGATATTTCATTTTGTTTTGATGCGATTAATGTTTGAAAATTTCAAGTGGAAACTCTATTAGAAAAACGACAAGTAAAGTAAACCTAATCAATTCAATGAGAATGATTATATCATTGAGTTATACCGTCAAGAAGGCTAGCTAATTTCCTCACAGTTACATCGATCATTTCAATCATTTTTCGCGATCTCTCTGAAAGAGTTCTTGCATTCTTGTCGAGAGAAAGAGAAGCAAGAGGGGGGGGGGGGGGGGGGAATGGAAAATATAACAGGAAATTCCCAGGAAATTCCATGTATAATGAGAAAGTGAATAGTGTTTTGAATAAGATTTTTGAAAATAAAAAATAAACTCAAAGCAATATAAAATTTCAAAGAGTAATTATATCTACAAATTTTGGGTTGCCTTCATTGCTAGAACATTGTTTCGGTCCTTTTTTATAGGCTACAAAGATTTTTCTTCTATCACAAAAAAAACTTTTGTGCAGAATAAAAATGTAGATATTGCTTACTTCTTTCGAAAACTATTTCAATGTACGATAAAGACTATTATAGATGCAAAGTGTTCGCCGGAATAGATTTTCTATTTAAAAAATTGAACTATTTTTTATATATTTCATTATCGGTCATCGACAATATAGTTATTCCACTGAAAATATTGAAAAAAATCGAATGTTTTTAACCTGGAATAATCAATTTGAAAAAAAAAATATTTCGATTTCTATGCCTTTCATACGCGCTTCGAGTAATTACTTTCATCAGTAGCAATATGCAATAATATTTAAAACTTTTTGAATCTTTCAATGCTTGCATAAGTCGATTTGAAATGCTCAAGTTGTAATTACGCTTAATTTTTGCACCTAATTATGCACGGTTGCTTCATACTTTATTTAGATTAATTAGAAGTCGATAATCAACGAGCTGTCCCTTTCGCAGCTGACTGTCCTGTGATTACGTTCCGCACTATTCCCTTCCTTATCGATCTGTCTATTGCTTTTCTTCTCCATGTTGTTCCTACGTTTGTCTTGAGAAAATCTTTCCATCTTCGTGGTGGCCTTCCTCTGAGTCTTTCGCGATCTCTTCGATACCAGTACAGTATTTTGGAGCTTCACCTATTGTCAACTTTGCATGCAACATGGCCGGCCAGCCCAGTGTAGTTTATTTGAATTGTACCCAATTACTACATCCTTCAGCAATGTCCTTATTCAGTTATTACATTCAATCTTCTTATTTGTAAAAAATAAGATGGTCATACTTATTTTACCGTAATAGTTGAGTTTTTCATTTCTCGTGAACGATTGTGGCGTGACATTTGAATATCGATAGATATCTATATAGCTTTTTATATCCAAGTTTATTGAGTATGTGGATTAATTTTCACAAAAAAAAAGTCGAATAATAACTTCACTCTGCTGATAGGGAACGATTATTCTGAAGCTTCAATGTCGATGCATTTCTTTGCTCACCTTTGCCAGATTATATTTGAATGATATTAAGTGACCGTCGACTCAAAGAATATGCTGCGTCATTGATTTAGAGAGAAGTCTATCGTATCCGTCTTGAATGTATCTAGTTTTGTCATTTTCTTGTGCTAATTGTCGTCCACCTTCATGCAAACAATTTTCCTTGTTTTCAGATAGATCACCTGTGATTTACTAGTACAACAATGCTCGAATGTACAGCAGAAGGCGACAGGGTCACTTATTTAATTATTTATCTATAGCTTATTTATTTAAATAATTATTTATTTATAGCCTTATTCCTGAGGATGGGGAAGGGGGGGGGGGGGGGGGGGGGGGGGGGGGTGGGGAGGTGTGAGAGGAACAGAAGCAAAAAAAGTTATGAATGGCTATCGTGCATCGAAAATCCAAGTAGAGAGTTTTTTTTTGGATCTTTACATTGAGCCTCTCTTGCTATCCCTTGCCGATAGGTAGGTTATCGACTGACTTACATCCTCAATTTTAATGCTATCCTTTTATAAAAACCTTGGGAACAGGAATTTTTGTCAACTTGAAACTCCATGTCGAGAACCGCAAAAAGCACGTATCTTGTCGACTTCTGTAGTGCACATCTTCGCTTATTTCTTATTATCAGCATTCGCTTCCGTGCCGTTAAGATTGCAACACTTAGAACCAACCACCGAGTTTCTAGACTATCTGTAAAGTTGTTCGGTCGACCCATCAAATAATCGAAATAAATTTCATTAAAAAAGAAAAACAAAAACAAAAAAGAAAGCGTAATATGTTGCGTATTAATAACTGCCGGAGACGTGTGGATAGTGACAACCGAGAAAATTTTCAAAAACCTTTAGATGCTTTCGCTACTTGACTCTATAAATGAAGGAGTGCATTCTGTAAGTATTGCAACTTTGCTCACACCTATTTGCTTTCAAAAGGAAAGTCGATTCTGAGTCGTTGTAGTGAGCGATGATGAAATATGATGCACCATCTAGTTGAAGCTTAAGTTTGCAAAGAAAAAAGTCAGCAAAAATTTACATGGCAAAAGTTCTATTGTGACAAGTAAAATAAGAAAAACTAGGGTGAAAGGAAATGGTAGATTGTTTCGCATACAGTAGACTATAATATATTGCCTTAAAATTATTGATAAACTATAAGCAATCTAAATTGTCATCAGGCTGTTCTCAAGAAAATAAATAAATAAGTAAATAAATAATAATAAAAAATTAGATGCTTTAAACTGTTTATTCTGATCGATTCAGAGGGATGTATTAAGCGATGAGCGAACATCAGAAATGGGAGCAGTCGAAACTTATGACCGTTATTCATCGTTGAAACCAACATTTCTGCGGCATAAATCATTATCATCGAAAACGAGTATCATTGCACCATTATTTAAAACACTCCGCGAACATAAACATCCTGGCTTTTGTGAAGCTGCCCTCAAGGAACGTGAAGCAAAGTTGGTTTATTAATTTTTATTCATGCAGTCTCAGATTCTTTCGCCTAGATAAATCTTCATCTTCACTGGAAACTTCTAGCCGCAATGAAGTTCATTTCGTTCAATCTCGGATCTGAAATTCACGTCGAATTTTTCTTTCAGTATAGATTTTCGCATTCAAGTAAACGAGATCGCAATTTTTCGAGTTTCTACGTTTTTTGATGCAATTTTGAGTTGGATTGAATTGATGATTTGCTCTCTATGAAATTTACATTTCCTTTTTTTGATTGAACTAAGTAATTTATTGGTTTCAACCAGAGTTTAATCAGTTATTGCTTCTTTATATTTTTAGGCTATCTGGTGCATTTGTTGAATGGACTGAAGCTCAGCTTATAAATCCTATTCTCAGGTGATGATTTTTTGAGATGCATCCTTGTTTTAATACCGTGAAATTGTTTTTACAGCAACTATACAGTATTTGTTCGGTCAAATTGTTTACTGATCTCAATGGAAGATATGTTTTTTGCTGATTTAATTCTTTTCAGCATCATCGAAATCACTAAGAAATGTCCATTTTTATTAATGAAACAAGATGGCTCATTTGTTATTGATTCAAGGCATCGTTTTCAAGGGAATGCCGCTTCATCACAATCGGTGAGTGTATCTTTTCATCCCAATAATAAGATTGCTATTAAAAAAAGAGGTAATATTGAAGAAAGGCTTGGAGCTGCAGCAAGCAGCTAAAAATTTTTTTATTTTACAGACATATCCACTCGTTGGTGGAATTACGCTGTTTCAGCGCTTATTCAATTTATATTGTTCATTCTGCAAACATTTTTCCGTTATATTCACGTTTGATTGTTGAGATATCTTCAAGAGAACAATTTTAGTAAACAAACAACGCAAGGAGAAGAAAGGATTTAGCTTCGATGAAGGAGAAATGGTTTCTATTGGGGGGGGGGAAGGTTTTTATGATACGTTGTATTATGCATGCACTTTGATTCAGCTATTAGTTCAACGGCTAATATTTACTTGTTCCAGATTGCAGTATATGTGGCACCATTTTTGGAGGCTCATCGACAGTTAACAGCGTTGGTTGCATTCACGGAGAGGAAGGATGTAAATTCGAAAATCGCTGAAGTATTACAAGAGTTTGTGATCTCATTTTTAAGCGATCATGCTATGAGTGTCTCACAAAGGTATACAGAGAAATCGTTGTGTAAGTTAATTCTTCATTTCTTGTTTTTCTAAGGAATACTGATTGGAGGGGGAGGAAGAGAAATGCAAAGCTGAAGGTAGCTCAGCCAGTTAAACTGTCAGTCTTTGCAAAAACCAATTGTCTACACTTCCAGCCTTATTTTCAGGCTAATTGGCGGGTTTTTTATAGCTGTTATACCGTGAATTTGTAGAGAGCATTAGTAGCATTTTCTTAGCTGCAAGCCATACGCCGGTTCTCCTGTTGCAAGAGAAGTTAGTTATTTTATATATATATATATAGCTAACTAGTTTTGTGGATTTATTCTTTCATGTTTTGATTGATCTAAAAGTTGGCCCGAATTTCCTAGATTTATTCGTCCTATAGTAAGTAATCTGACATGAATTGACGATTGATATCTCTATGTCAAGTTTTTATGTTTTCTTGCTGTTCTACCTCATTAGCAAATTGATATTGTTTCTGTTATGTCCTTACAGGTGCACAAATGCTCGCTTATTCCCTTCGTGATGAATTGAGAACCCTCTCGACTGTTTATGATACTCTATCGACTGTGTTCGACGCTGATGTGTGGACCTCTGAAACGGTCGACAAATTCCTTGAACGTTTTCTTCATTTAGCACTCTTTGCTGAACTGCAGCCTCTTTTAACGGTTTGTTTTCTCCTGACGACTTTAGTTCATATAAAATGCTTACCATTTTTCGGTGTCGTAGATATTTGTTTCCGAGATCATTGATCGATGAAATGAAATGCTTGCAGCTTCATATCTCCTTTTCACTCTCTTAGTTGTGATTATTTGCAAAATGGAAACATTGGCAGTTAGTGTCAACTTAAAATTTTAGCTAGCCTATGTACAGATTTATTATTTTATTATATAACATAGATTTAGTTTCGGTTGGTCACCTGTTTATTTGATTCTCTTGCAGAAGACTGTTGTTCGACGTCTTCAAGAAGTTGTATTCTCGGTGTTGAAGAGATATTTCAATACTATATTTAGTAAAGGTTTAATCGAAGAGACGTTCGCCAATGAATTCATCTTTTATAAGTACTTTTTTTTGCTCTCTTATTTGTTCATTCGTCATGTGCTGATGGCAAAAGTGCACCCTTGTCTGAGGGGAATAAATGACTATCCTAAATTGCCCACCTTTGCCATGAACCGATCTTCTCTACTCCCGTTTTAATATCTTTATCATTTTTTTCGACACTCAAGCACTCTTACAGCATTTCAGCATCAAATCCCAATGGTTGTTATAGCTGGAGTCGTTTTCAATTGAAATTCGGTGTACCGTAGGCCTTCATAAAGGGGCGTAGTTCTAGTCGAAGAATAAGATTGAGTAAGTGGTTCTAGACAAATTATTTAATCGATAATAGTTTCATATCGTTAAATTTATAAACAGGCACGCTAATGTTGGTTGCTTAATCGTTTTTTAAGTTTGATTTTTGCAATGAAGTGAAATGTCTCCATACGACTTAGTGTTCCTTTATTATTTTGTGACCGATGATCGATTCTTCGATAGCGTTGAATTCTGCTGCGAACCCTTTATTTATGATCACTTTTCACACTGCAATGCAAAACTCATTGCTTTCTTAGTCTGTGTGCAAGTGAGTCTGCGCTTAGATGTCTGTGTACGCATATGTATGTTTATATTTGCGCAGTCTTTTTCGGGACCACTCCTAAAGCGTTTAGGGGATAGAATTTGGCTATTGCAGTGATTGGTCTAGAATCTATCCCGCCGATGTGCTTCTTATTTAATTAGAACATCTGCGAGTATGCTATTTATATTGCTGTACGGTTTTCGTTGTTGTAGTTTTTCCATATGTTATGACTGATCTATTCTTTCTTGTTTCTTGTAAGTATTGTAGCCAATGCACTCTATATTCCTTGACCTATAACAATGTTGAAAATCAGGAAGTTTGTAGAGAGAATACATCACCTGTTGGGCTATGCGATCACTGAAATTATACGTGAGGTCTGTGTTGAATACATTCTCGAGTCTAGAGTCAGTCCCTGAATAAATATTTCATTTCAGAAATTCAGTTGCTTTTTTTAAAATTTTGCTGTGCATTACTTGAGTGGACCAGTAGGATTGTTTATTAAATCCTGGCAAATGAAAAACTTAATTGCAGCCAAGGTGATGATGCGTCAGATTCATTAGGTACTCGGGCAACGGTATGCTCCTTCTGGTCACCTCAGTTGATAAAGAGCGTTCTGGCAGGGGCGAGAGATGCAAAACGGCTGCGCAGCAACGGCAATACCAAACCACCATCAAGTTAGTGCTACCACTTTAAATTGTTTGGTTCTCTGCAGATTGTTGTCGTTAGCGTATATTTATATATATATATATATATATATATATATATCTGCCAGTTGAACTTTACTATAGCTGACCTGCTGTTTGTAAGGAAGTGCTTTAAGGGTTCACAGCTTACTTTACGCAATACCTCTACACCAACGGTAGCATCGGGTTCGTGAACGCATCAGATATAACATTGAGTGTCGAACGAGCAGCTGCCCATTGTGCGGCTGATAATGCGAAGCATCTGTTCGCATTTGTACGACACAATGGCCTACTTGAAACGAGCCTACGTGAAATAGAGGTTGGTTATTAATAATACTTGTTTTTTAATACTTCCTGCAGTTTTTCCCACAAAAACCACGCTACGGCATCGCTTTGCTTGCACCAAATATGTGTCTATCTGTCTGTGTGTCTGCGTGTGTAGAAGTATGTATGCCTATATGTGTGTCTGCGTGTTTCTCTGTGTATTTGTCCGTGTGTGCGTACGTGCATGTCTCTGTGTGTTTGTGCGTGTGTCTCTGGGTCTGTGCGTGCGTGCGTGTGTGTATATGTATGTGTCCCCGCGTGCGTCAATGTGCTGTGCCTGTGTGTTTGTCTGTGCATGGTACCTGCGTGTCTGTATGTTTGTCTGTTTGTCTCACTTTTAATTTCTTTTCAACAAATCAACGCAAGTTTTTTCAGTGTTATTTGCCACAAAAGGTTTTTATCTTATGAAATTTACAAATTTTGCAGTCAATTTTCACGGGTTTCGCTGTTCGTGAACTAGCGTTTGATCTTTTTGGAGCAACAAGAGAGTCACCAGTATCGAATATTGTGCTCTCCTTCTACAACAGCCTTTTGATGTCTGGATTTACAGAGGAACGATGCAGCAGATGGAATGTTAGCTGTGGTGATGGAACTCTTGAACAGCTTCATATTGTCCCCAACGTTTGTTGATTGTTTCGTTTATGCAAATTTTGCACCTATTATGGTTGACTCAGTTTGCTATAGATGACCTTGATAAGTTTGCATCAATCATATACCACCCAACGGTTTTCTTAGTTCATTATTTTATCGAGCTGAGTGCTAGTGAGTTATCCTAGCTGTAGCGAACTACCGGAGGAAGCTTCTTCGTTAGTTGGGAATCGGTGAACTTTAACTGATTGGTTGGTTCCCCTGCGGGTATACAGGTGAAGTTGTGATCGCGGTAATGTTTATGCACACATAAGCACGAATACAGATGAAGGTTTACAACACAACAGCTTCGCAGTGCAAGTTCGTCGCTTGAATGGCACAATATGACATCCAATATTTGACCTCACGTAACTCTGTCACAAAGGGAAGGGGTTGTGTTGTTTTATCTCGAGAGTCTGGAAATTCGGGTGAGTTTTGGCTCTCCTCGTTTATCTGTTGTGCGCTATAAACGAATATCGGGTCGTTCGAAGTTGATAAAAGAAAATTCGAAATATCAAAAGTCTTAAACAGGCCTGATTCGTGGGCTCGTCCACTTGTGCCCTCTTTTGGGTCGGTTACCTTTTTCATCCCAAGTTTGATAGCTTGGTACTGCGGGCTAAACAATGAGGCGATATGCGACACAACGGATAAACGTGATATAGTAAATCACTGGGACGTCAAACAGGTCTAATAAAGGCTAACATCTGGAGCAGAGATATTGTAAGTCTGATGACAATTCGTAACAGAAATCGTTAGAACATTTTACAGGAAGATTAATGGCACAAATACATGCACTAAGCGCTAAATGAAGAACATGGTCGAAACGTGTAAGAGGCTGAGCTCAATGCGTCGTCACTGTCGGGCATCGAGCCAGTTGAATGAGTGATGTAAGCTTGCAAGAAGCGTGAACGGTTGAGGGCGTCATGAGTGGCTCCCCTGGCGTTATTCAAGCTTGCTCACCGTGCATTAGCATTTAGCGATAGGCATCGCCTTCTTTTGATTTGCTCCTATGCCATTCACATGCCTTCTTTGATTGACGTTTCCGGTTCGCCAGCTGCATCGATATCGTAAATAGACGTTACGGTTTCGCGAATGTTCGCGACACTAGCAAAGAAATGGTCAATCGTCGCACCGCATTCCCTTGTTATATCCAACAGTTGATACCCGTTGTGGCAATAAGAATGCGCCATATTAGTTTTCATAAATCGTTTTTTTTTCTTTTTTAAACTGATAATGCGCTCTTAAAATTGAACGGATATCACTTGCCAACAATTTCATTTCAGTTACATTTCGGAAATCCGGTTGCGGTCACAAGAACAAATCCAAATATATCTCCCTCCCAAACTTTCGGGGACAAGCTTCTACATATTTAGGTGAATACTCCCCTTTCCCCCTTCACCTCCCTCCCTCCCCCAGCTCTTTTATCATGGACATTGTAAAGAATGACCTGCTTTGTAGCATTATATATTGTCGCCGCTACGCACTGGAATTTAACAGAAAATTTTTTATCTTCATTGAGGCTTCATCCTAAAATCATGAGGAGTTTGCAGGTAGGAATTCTTTTCGAGCTAGTAAAATGTAGATGCATTTGTTTGGCAATTGTGAAAGACAGCAAGAAATGTTTTTTTCAGCTGCAGTGGCCTATTGAGTATATCGTGGATAATCGCTTTATCGAAACCGCCAATCGTTGTGTTCGTTTTCTACTTAGATTGATGCGTGCTAAGGAAACACTTTCGAGGATTCACATTAAGTGTACGTTGGCCATAATCTTTGATCACTTCGCAGCTGACGTAGTAGATGAGCTTGCCTTCTCTCAGTTATCGGTCTGATTGCGAGTTCAATTGGCAAGCGAAGCATAACGAGCTTGTTGAATGAAAGATGTCTGTCTTTGCCAGTTAGTGCTTTTCCTTCTCTTTCATCCTTCTGTATCACTTTCTTTGCGTCCTTCTGGTCACAATCCACAATAGAGTTGTGATTTGGGGTCATTGTTCAGCTCTTTCGAAATTTAGGTCGGTGAAAGAGGAGTGAGTTCACCCAACTTTCTGTGACTGCTAATTTAGAGGTCATTAACCTTACAGTATAAGACTAATGAATAAATAAATAAGATGCAGAAAAGGCATAAAGGTTCACCCTAGATGATTGAACCAAAAGATATAGTGAAGAGGCAATAAATGCATGTCTGTTATTAGTTTTATTATTGTGGCAATTCCTAAAGGTTGAGAGTTGTATAACATAATAAGGCGAGAAATTTTGAATTTGAAATTTGCAACTGTTGGCGCATAAGATTATTTAGTTGATAAAGTGGATCGTCTATCGTTCACTCGACGGAAGTTGCATCTTTTGGTCTCCTTAACGACACAACCTTTAACAACAATGGCTGAATTGCTATTTATTCATGTAATTTTTTATCTTATTTTATTTTATTTTTTATGATATGTTGCACGCTTACAACAAATTGAGACGAGGACTGTGGGTGGATGAATTGTTGACAAATCTGGTTTACATTTTCAAAAAATGCATCTATTGTGGTTGATTAAGGTATAAGCTTCTCTTCTCTTTCCTTTCTACCTTTATAATATCTAAATCCACGTCCAAAACATCACTCCACGACTAAAAGCGTGAATGATTAGATTGGAGTGACTTTTTAGGGAAAAGATCTTTTAAAAATCGGCTAGTGCGCCCACTGTCTTCAACACACGGTGGATGCATTTTTTTAATGGTTATCAAGGATTAATTGTGCGTTTGTCTTTTAGTCGGCTATAATAAGCGGATGAGGATGGCATGGGCCAAAATTGGAAAAAGTCATCCACACAGTAGTGTGTATAAAAGCTAGAAAGTGATAGTCGCTTAGGTTCACTTTGAAGCGAAATCCCGACGCTAAAAGTCCAATTTATTCTCTATAAATAGGAAAGTTTGAGGCTCTATGAAATGTGGATTGTTCAAAGAGCACAGTTTATAGCTGCAGTCATTGATGGCAAAGAAGATGCCTTTGATATTGGAGAGTTCCACAATAACCGAAGCACATGAACGCCTTATGTCGTTGAATTCGCAACTCGATCATCTCGTCTCAGAGTGAGTCTGTCTCTGCTTATAATTATCCGCCTGAACAGGTGGAACGGCTAAGTGCGCAAATAACGCAAACTTTTATTCTTACTTTTTGTAGATTAGTTGTGATCTACTGTATATTAGACACTGATATATTGTTTTTGAAATTTCTGAGTTGATCCTATAGTGTGCCGGAAAATTCAAAGAGTTAAAAAGCCGAAATTACAAAACAACTATTATCTTTACGGTTGACCGATACTAAACATGGAACAATCCCGCATACAAGATTTCTGTTGGAAATGGAGAGTGCGCTCTGTTGAAAATTCTGCAAGTGAAGAATCTCAAAGAGAAAAACTGTAAGATTCGTAATCTTAGGTAGCGGTAACGTGACTCCTGGAATCGGCTGACCTACGTATAACGTCTTTGCCTATGAAAAGGCAATTTTTTGTATTTCTGTGGACTTCCTCGGAACATGGTACGGTCATATGTTGCATGGCATGTGTATGTGATAATACGGTAAGGATATATTCAGGGATAATATCGAAAAATCACGTGAGGGCCTCGAATATCCCTTCTGGCTATTTAAAAGTGCCATCCTCAGCCGAAAGACGACTGTTAATGATCATGCTTCCGGATATGCAAAAATAATGGAATTTGGAGAGGATCAAAGTAAACAAGTAATGGTTGCCTGGAGAGGAGAAAAATATAGGTCTTACACGCTGTATACTGACTGCATCTAACTGCGTGTTGTATATTTACAAGTTGTAAAGTGCATAACTCGGTACTGTTGCTGACGGACATCATTTCGATTTATATCTTCACAGTATCAGTATTTCCAGGGAGGGTTGTGCACGTGCACTTGTACATAGTGCGGTCTCAAGATTATGTGCCCTGGTTGACGAGTTGGATACACGATTGGCAAATGATTCGTTGAAGGATGCCGATTTGGATGAGTTGCTTAAAGTGGTGCTTAGAGAAAAAGAATTGCTCATAGGATTGGGCAAAGCGATGCAAGGAACCATCTTTAACGCTTTACAACTGTTTCTCTCTTGATGTTAGTGAACTTTATAAATTCTGATTGCGAATATGTCTTTCATTATAGTATGCATGAGTTATGTTGTATCCCATAAATATGAGCTAATGGAATTTGAATGGATGCAGTCGCTGGCGACTAATACATTGTTGTCTTTCCTCTAAGAATGCTGCGTGCCCACCACTTTATCTTCTCTACTCGTTGTTTTGCTCTTTTCCATAAAAAGTCTTTTTTTTGCAACCACTTTCATCTTGTCGACCAGTTGTATGGACTGCGGACAAACAAAATAGGTAGAATAATGCATCGGTATTTTAAGTAACCCCATCGTTTACATAAGCATTGTGATATGCACTCTTGCGTTAGTTTGATTTCGGAATTTCTGAAGTCGTAGTGGTGCGGTAAATGTTACACCATTCAGTGGTGCGGTAAATGTTACACCATGAGGAGCATAGCACGTGATGGTTTGGTTGATATCTCACTCTAAAAGAAACCAACAGCAATTCTATCCTAAGACAGCTGTGCCCAAAGTGTCATGAGTTATGCTGATTGTTGGCATTGTACCCCCATCACATCACTTAGTGGCACTGATCGGACCTAAGTAATGGGGAGTGAAAGAACCCGCAAGAGCTTTAGCTGGTAGAAGCATCTGCTTGGGACGCATTTCGACCCCGCGCAAGGCAGACTAAGTTTTAGGGTAGGTAATGGCAGTTGTTCTCTCTATGAGTCTGTCATATCTCATAGACTGTGACGTGTTATTTACTGTTAGTGATCGTTGAAGGGCTTCCATCTGCTCTATGTAATCTTTCTCGCATTGTTCCTTCGATGTGTATCAATTAGTTTTGTACTCATTTTGCTAGTTTCATAGTTTCCTCTAGCTTCATATTGTTATATTAGCGCCTCGTTGTAAAACTTGTGATTTTGAGCTCATATTGGATGTTTGCACATTGCCCGCAAGTGACTCTTAGTTTGCATTGCACGACACAATTGAATGCATCGAATTCTGCAGCACTGCAAACACGCATTGATACACAGAAGCATCATTGCGCACCTAATCACAGACCAGAAACCTCCCATTCAGATGCAACTCAACCCGCATGAACTGGATGTGTTGCGTCATGCACAGCACATAGAAGTGGATTATGGAGTATGAGGGGATAGGTTATCAAACGAAGGCCCTACAACAATGATCTAGTGCAGTTATTTCTGTTATTGCCAGCTTTCTGACACCTAAAAAATATTCTATGATAAGCTGCCAGTCTTGCAAGATTTCATTATAAGCCGTGCAGTGAACAACAACAAAGATAAGTGGTGTGCAAGAAGGTTTCTCTCAATGCCCTTCAACAAACAAACAAACAACCACTTGAAACATCAAATACCATTCAGCCGTTACGGCCTACTTTTATAAGTCTCTATAGCATGGTAAGTTCGAATGAGGTCTGCAAGCATAACAGATGTGTGCAGAGCGTGCGTCATTAATATATGAAAGGTCAATGTGCTCAAAAGACCGATCAAATCATCTTGTGCAGGTTATCACGTTCTCGTTCCCTTACTCAGATCTACCTCCTACCTCCTCTCTTATCAATCTGTTAAGCAGAGACGAAAACCTCGCTAATGCAAATCTTGAACGCCTATTTCCGATTCCACAGAAATGCTGATAAAATTAGCCAACAATATTGTCTCAATGGTCGTAGATTCATTCAGTCTCGCAGTGTGTGAAGGTAAAAAATATCACGAGAATGTCTCACAGATTAAGAAGATATAAAAGCAGAGATGCAAAGTAATATCGCCTTCCGTTAACAAAGTGCACAGGGATGCGAACATATAACCACAAGCATCCGTTAGAATAGAGAGAGGAAAACACAGATCCTTAGAGTGTTTGGAAATGAGAAAAAAAAATTAAGTAAAGCGGTAGGTCACCGCTGTATTAAACGAAACAACAATCCCTTATGCAAAAATCTTCAGCAGGACTAATACCTCTAAAACGATAACAACAGCGAAAAACTGCGAATAGTTTCTGCATAAAGCGCCACTCCTATCCGATCACTCTTTGCTTCGGAAAACAATCAGAAGTCATATTTCAACTTCCGCGGTTTTGTGAAAAGTTCTACCATTTCGTCGGTTACCGTCTTCCTCCTTGCTTGCAGTTCACTGATTACGCGTTGCACCTCTTTTATGGCAATAGCTTTCAGCTCACCTGTTAACATCTCGCCGCTGGTATAGCGCTGCAATATTCTAAGGAGAAATGTGCGGGCGGCATTTCTACCAGAGTATAAACACCACAATCAAGTAGTGGGCCGGAAATAAAAAATAAAAATAAAAACGAAATAAGCTTCGATTTTCTGGAAAGTTCGAGAGGCTCCACTAAATACCACAGCAACTCCAATTCGTCTAATAAAAGGTTTTCAGTCCTTGATAACCGCCATGTTGTCAACCTTCATTTAATTCCATCGCGTAGTTAGGTATGGATTTGTGAGTTAAATAAGAAATCAAATATGGTTTTTGCTAACATATGCTAGAAATACATCGAGTACTGCACTGATCGACCGCTCGTTGACCTGCTCGGCAGGTCATGCTGCAAGAAAAACAAGGAAATGAAATTAACCTGAATTGTGGGTAAATCAAACAGCATCCTACTCTCCCGCTTCCTTTCTTTCAATGTAATATCAATGCTTTTTGTTGATTTATCTTTAAAGTGCAAACATACGAATGTACCTTACGAATATCCTCTAATTGCTCATCGTCATCCATAAAATAACGCAAGAACTGGAAAGAGATATCGACGTCACAATTGCCACCAAATTTTCGATGCTCTTCGACCGTATCACGACCCCCACTGAATGCGTACTTATTTATCTGAAAATCAATTCATATCTAATAACTGGAAACAATTCCATTATCAACGTCACCCTTTCGTCATAGCCTCTCTTCTAGCATAGTCCGTATTTTGCATCCGTTTCTTCCTCTCGAATTTCCATCCGCTTTTTCCTCTTGCATTTCTAGAACACTCCTCACATGCTCATTCTAGTTAGACCGCGTTCGAGCTGTTAGAAGAATCATCGACGCCTTGTCACCACTAGCATTCCTCCTCCCTCATCGTCACAAAAGTTCACCTCGAAAATGTAAGCCCTCTCTGCGCTACCAAACACTTTCGCCATAAAAAATCGAGTATCATCAACAGCTAATGATAAATATATTCGAGATGCCAACCTTATTTTTTATCTGCTTTGGTGTATCATCCATATAAATACATGAGGTAGTATCAGAAGCAGCCATTTTCGTTTGCGCTCCTTGCAATGCCGGCAAAAACGAACTGTATAGCATTGCCGGTTTCGGATATTTCAAACGAGGAGCCACATCTCGTGACATACGGAAATACGGGTCCTAAATAGAATAAGAATTCCAAAATCGATGCAAGGAAAATGTGAAACAACAAGAGCGGGCATTAAATAAAACCGCTTCGAAAGAAACGGCTCACAAGCTAGTTGCTGCTTGTAGTTAATTACCTATGCAGACTTACGTAGACATCTTAGCAACCTTCCTATCCTTCCAAATAAGCGAAACGGTTGACAATTGCACTGTGAAGTGGTCTATCTATAAGGATATCCGGAGCACACAACTGTCGACTCTTTTCTGCTCTCTTCAGTGTTTTAAAGGGTCTAATGAACGATGAGAACAGCTCACAGAAATCCGTGCAAGGCTCCATCGTGAGTGAACCACCTCTTATTGAAATGATTACCACTAAGGCAGCTACTACTCCAATGAGTGCCACTACACTATGTATAGATCAGCATACTAGCCTCTTCCAGAATAAGGCAAGTAAATAATGCAACCTGATCAATGGCCGCAGGGATGATACAGGGGATGTCTTTCTTGCCTCCAAACACATGAGGGAAGCTGCTACTGAAACAAGGAGCCGCCTCAAGTGCCGGGAAAGCGGCTTTGCCCATTGAGTCATCCCCTGTGAAGCCGAATATTGCCCGTGCCTGATTGTTCGTCACTAACTTCCAGATTTTCAGCACGTTCTCGAAGAATGGTGGACTGAAACCTAATGTGTCTAAAGTTAATCGGCCAATACTTGGATATCTTAGGATGGCCCAATAACGCTTATAACACTGACGTTTCCACCTTATCAACACTGCTTCAACATAACAGGACATATCTACCCGATATTATGTTATGCAGCTAAAAGCTGTAATACCACTTCAGCAAAACTTTTTTTAGGAATTCTTTAGGCGATTGGCGAAAAATTCATTATCAGAGACATTTTGCGATTTTGTTGGAAGCAGTTACACTTTGTCACACGATAAACTCTCCCCAGAAATATTTTTCTGATAAATTATTGATGCCTAAATCAAGGTCGATATTTCATTAAAGAATTGTTTAATAAAACATGTTGTTGTAGCATTCACAACTTCAGCATTTCTAAATCTTCGAAAATATTTTGCATACAAAAGCAAATTTAAAAATTACTAATTAACTCACCACATATATTGTGTATTTGTGAACATAAATGTTGTCTCAGGACTGAAACCACAAGCAATAATATCCTTCATATTTTCATGTGCCATTTTACGTGCCTCATCCAATGTCATATTTTTCCATAGGAATTTCTCATCGTCCGTTATCTACAGTGTTATAACTATCAGTAAGCATTCTCTAATCAACGTATTAGAAAAAATTACTATTTTCTCTGTCATTTTATACTCTATATAAAAACATGTTTCATTGTTTCACCCTATTCACTCATCTGTTGCATTTATTCTCCTCATAAAAATTTTCCATAAATCTAGTCAACCTCGGATACACATATAAAGAAAATTAACAATATAACAGATCTGTCAGGTAACGATAAATAGCGAAGTATTTCGAAGCAACACAGCAAACAAATTGTATGCTCTACGTTCAGCATAAGGTCGAAATTATGAGGAACGACACCATATTGTCTATTATATTCATTGCATATCACAATCCCACAATACTGCATTCGCTGAGCACATAAACCATCAATTCTTACAGCAATTCCAGCGGCACCTTGACCACCACCTAGAATATTTGTTTGTAGTTTCATCGACCCAAAGTCTAAGCACGACCCTCTTTTCGTTCAAATTTTAAATGACTTCTATAATGATGAAGAATAAAAATGTGTGTGTGTGTGAAGAAGAGCGCAAACCTGTATAATTAAAGGGACATCGAAGGCATCTTGGAGAAACTTAGTGAAGAGGAATGGAACAAGGTGACCAAGATGAAGACTGCCGCTGCTTGGTCCCCGACCGGTGTAAAGGAAGAAGGGTTTTTTCTGTTCCACTCGGTCTAAGATTCGTGAAAAATCTCTGAAACGATATAACTACGATTTAAAAAAAAAAATTAGCAGCACAAGCAAAACTCGTTGGTAAAAGCAAGGACACATTCCCTTCCGCATCAAAGTAGAGACATTTCCCTCAATCTTTCCCTCAATTTTAACTTTTTTTTTTATTTATAAGGTTTCGTTGAGCTTGTCTGCGCTAATATCGCCGAAAAAACGACCATTATTCTGTTGACGATATCTACTTGGAACTTTGGCAGGCTAATAGGGCAGACAGCCCTCCTAGAGTGGTAATGGCCCTGCGCGTGGAGATCGTTGTATTCTTTAGCTATTTCACGAACTCTAGCATATTGTAGTTGTCTCATCAACATTACATAGTTTGTATTGTAGCAACTACTTTTTATCTTGGACCGGATTCTAGAAACCCCATAATTCCGATTCACAGCTTTTAATCCGGGCTATGAAAGTCATCATGTTCGAATAACGACAGCATGGATAAAGATACACATTAATGTCTCTGAAGAGAAAATTTGCGCAAATTTTGCAAATTCTGGGGTTGAACTCGGAGTTCATAGAAACTCAACAGCTTTACATACCACATTTCGCACTCAAATTTAGCACTTCGAGTTGAGGACCAAAAAAGGAATTTTTTTTAAACCATCAAAGACGGACTTTTTAAACAGCAGTAACATCAAGCATTTAATACGTTATTTGATCACACTGACCTTATTAAGTGGCAAATGACTGAAATAAAACAAACCGATGCGCAAAGAACAGTCCTCTTCTAAGCATTGGATGTGCTTTCTTGCCTGTCACCCTTTCGAAGCGTTCAATTAAACTTGCATCCAATTTGTGACAACCAAATTTTGCTGAAATATTACGTATGGCCAACAAAAAAAATGCTCAAAAAATTACTAAAACTAATAATGCCTTTATTAGCATACATAAGAGTTTATCATGTTTTGGCTAATGTTAACGCGTTTTGCCTTTTAAATCTCCCATAAGATATATTAACAACTTCACGAAACGTTGCTTGTAGTAAAGAATGAAAGTCGTCTAATACTTATGCGGCTGAATGCGGTAGCACTACTTTAAATGGCCTCAAATCAATAATAAAACTTGTTGAGTGACAATAAGGTTTATTTAATAAAACAGCAAACTCTAGTTCATCCATCAAAATGCCTAGTCACGCGCTTTTAAATCGACATTTAGAAAGTATTATTAACCGAAATATTTTATGCCTGAATATGCAAAAATAAATAAATAAATAAATAAATAAATAATAAATAAATAAATAAAATAAATAAATGAATAAATGAATAAATAAAATGAAATAAAATAATAAAATGAAATAAAAATTCATAAAACGTACCGATGAGCTTATCATAGTCGATACCTTTAGCACTTGACGCTGTTACATCCCAAGGTGTAACTAAATCTTCAACCTCTTCGTTACCTTTTACGTTCGTTGCAACACCTATGACACCGTTTCCAATAATGCCATCTAATCGTAATTCCTCAACGCCTATATCCGCTATGTCCGTCATTATACAGACACCGAGACAAATACCTGCAGCGAAATGGAACTCATTGAAAAACGGACAAACCTCAGTGGTGAATTTTTAATTGAATGCAAAAACATTTTGGAAGAAGGCAGAGGATTACGAAACAGTCAAACCTAACGAAGAATGACAATATTTTTCAATTCGAATGTAGTATATTCGCAAGAAAACAGCGATCGCTGTACGCAATCTGACTGCATCCATTCAGCTTTACGTTCCATTGTCCCCCTTTCGTTAAACGATACTTGTGAAACCAACGCATCATACCTGCCAGTTTCGATGGCAGCATCAATACATCGAAATGGCAAAAACAAACTGTTCAGACGGCACACTGTTCTTGCCCCCCCCCCCCTCCCCCCCCAACGATGGCTTCCAGGTATTCTGACATCGAATTGTCTCCGGCTTCTAAGTATCCCGATGCGAAAACGAGGCTGCGCAGAAAAGGCGACACCTATTTTCAAGCACCGAAACTTCATATTATACCGGTGATGGTGATGACGAATGAACAACGACGGACAAAGGAGAATGTAGTGGTACCCTCTGTCGCTGTGCATCTTCGCTATTAAGCTAGGCATGAAATTTGCATATAACTAACATCTGCTCCGAACTAAGAGACATAAAAATGCAGAACAAATAGAGAGAAAAATCCTAAAGGAATACCTCAGAAACGTAAGAGTTTATAAGACGGAAAAAATTCCCTCTTCCCTTTACAGAAAATTTCTCTTCTAACCTGCCGCACACCCACAACTCCCTTCTCTGATTAAATCAACTGACTGCGCACATATTCATTTATCTTAGCATACGATAGTGCTTACGTAAGAGAGGAAAGCAATTGCGTGTTTGCTACAGTGGGCAGCAAATCGTTGCGAGATATGCTGCAAAGTGTCCATTCCAATAACAGCACCATCATTCAGGCAAAAGGTCGGTAAGCAGAGTTCCCGAGAGCATATGAGGCGATTAGCGTTCAGGAGGTCCAACATGTGATTAGGTGACTTCGAAAACTTTAACTTACATGTAATTAGGTTACTGTACTACCTTGCGTACCTCTCCACAAATCAATATTCAGACACATGACCGGTAAGTTTATAATAAAAGGAATTAGAAGAGGACCGCGACGTTCGGCTTCTTCAAGATTGCTAATGAGAGAATGGATGATTAAGCTGAAGATTTCTAAACGGTTTCGCATCCAGGCGAGGGGAGGGGTGGGACTGGCAACATACTATTCACTCGCCACCTATAATTTATTGACACCGAGCGCGATGCTGTTTCCTTACACGACGTAATTACGCATTTTATATGATCAGTATAAAGTTATTTTTGTGCTTAAAGATCGCTTCAGCATTTTTAATTGAACTCTATCCTTACGGTACATTTCCATCAGATACGAGTCTGTTTATCTGTACCGTCAAAAATCGGGTCGGCTTTGAAGTAATAGAAAGAGGGATCTTTGTTGACTAATTATAATTATTCAGGCTTAATAAAAAATAAAACTTAAAAAAGTTTATGCTAAAGAACAATGTTGAGATTCGAAGAAACACAATATATTGCTTTTTGCCATAAAATTTTTATTGCAAAATAAATTTCAATTTTCAGCACTTTCAAAGAAAATAACACACTGTTTTATTAAAAGCATCGACAACGAGAATCAATAAAAATTTTTACAACAAGATACAATGATATAAACAATATTCATCGACTAACATCTTATCATAAACTATGTGAGGCTTCAATTCGCCTCAGAGATTCTTTTCCTTGTGAGCTAACCGATGGTTGTGGTACCGATAACACCCGTTCAAATTTACTCTTTATATAGATATGAGCAAGTGGAGGATGTGGTTGAGGATTGTCGCTAATTGTAGACACGCCAATAGTTAACAAAAGAACAGGTAGGAAGACAATTCCATGCAATAGACCAAGTCCAATCACCAAGAAGATCGTCTTTATAAACACCAACACCATATAGGAATCGATAAGAAGTAATGGTGATACGCTTAAAATTGTCGAAATACCTGCTTGAACCATTGGCCAACCAATTGATCTATAATGTTACAGTATAAATACTGCAATGTTGCAGTAATGTGCAGTGTTAGAGTAATATGCGTGTATTGCATTTTTTTGGAATTTCGATTCCGAAGTGTAGAAGTTTATATTAGGAATCCCACCGAAATCCTACTTCGCGAATTCCGGACTTTCCTTGAAGTTTCAATTTCTAAAAATTTTTCAAAAAAAAACCTTCCGATGCAAATTTTGATCTCATAGAAGAAGGGGGTCGGCATCGAGTGGCTTGGATTCCACGAAATCTCTTAGAAGAGAGTTGATTCTCTGATTTAAACCTTTGGAAAAATGCATATTTAAGGAATACTCCTCGAGTATTGCAAAATATTCCATTAAAAAACAATCCAACCTAAGTGCATCAGCGAGTCGCATATCAGAAGGCCATATTCGAGGGCATCGATAGTAATGATAACTAATATGTGCAGTGAAATCAACCGAGAAACCAATCGACATCAACGTTGTGCACATTGCTAATGGATCCAAATGCACTCCTAACATAGATAATCCTCCGAAGACACCCACATTGATTGATATCATTGCCAATGTGCTGAACACCTATTTTTAGTTAAGAAAAATTAGAAAAAAAAATTTATAAAATATCTCAAATGAGACCTGCCCAGAATAAAATGTTCCCGCAGGCAGTTTTTCCTTCCCTCTCATCCTCTTCTACCTTAACAGTCATTCAAAGGTTGATTCCCTTTACCTCTCTCTTCCATCGTGAGAGCATTTATCACTTTTTATCCGCTCCAAACTATTCTACAGGTACTTGAAAAATAGTCTCAGCAAAACTGCAGATAAATTAAAAACCCACTCAGTGTGCTTCTAGCATCCACAATACAACCTACCACCTTTACTCAGGTAAATTTGGAAGCCAAATGAACCAAGAATTGCGAAACGAATACCTCGAAATAATCGATGATGCAGATGGAATCATAAGAACGCAAGCGAGTGCCATTGTAGTCATCGCAACAACGATCGTACTAGCGGTTGTCGGTTTAATTGAGTTCAATTGATCCACATAGAAACTATATGGCTATAAACTGACATCGTAAACGTAGGTACGCAAAATTGCAATCGAAATTCATATTCGTACTCAATTTTGTTAATGTTGGAATTATGTTGCGCTCATTTGCACCACTAATTTTCTTATACGCTAATTTCATTTATTCGTTTTTTTTTGTCAACTTCTTCTAATTACATAAAAGTGAAGAGAAAGGGAGGGGAAGGATCATATCCTGAAATTCTTTGATATGCGATGTACTATCGAACAAAGTACTATAACAAATTGAGAATATAACCTGAAAAATAGTAACGTTGTAGTGTTGATATTTCCGTGCAAGTTGCCTCCATTGTTCTTGCAATTGTGCTCGAAGTGTCCACGATGCATGATCACCCATCGCCGATGCAGTTGCAAACATAAACCTATCTACACCGATAGCACTACCATTAATATGACGTAAACGAATCATATCATTCCAACGACCACCCCCATCGTCGCTGTCCTGATAACCTTTCAGGTTGAAATTTCATAAATAATATATAACATTTGAAGACCAAGTGAAGAGCATATTGGCAATGAGAATGGAATGTTATTGAAGTAATCTCAAAGCTGATTTTCAATTTATTAGTATTTACTATCATTTGCCACTCATTAATTTTCATGTGAATGAGTAATGATTTCATATTTTTCTTGGTATATATTGTTTATGTTGTCCGACGTTGTCCCACATTTTTACTTAAAGGTGAGCTAACGAAAAAAGTTCATTCTTCTTATATTTCTTTATTCGCACTAATCGTACAAAGGGCATAGCCTGAATTGAGTCCACCAACAATGGACACTATGTGCAGCTATCCATCCACAATATTAGAAATACCTCAGTGACAGAGTATTCATTATAAGCTTTATCCTACATACAACACGGGGAAAGAATATATGTATTTCATTGTCACAAATTTTTGAGCTCAGAAAACTAATAGAAACATACTTCATTTCCATCTACTTTAAAATCGTTAATTGCGGCATTTCATATGGGATTAGATTTGAATAATCTATTTCGTCTAAAAATTAAAGTTCACTCTCACGAATTATAAATAAACCGAAATGAAACTTTCATTATTTCTCGTTTAAACGAGCATAAATATAACTGAATAATTCAATATTCATAAAAATAAATCACCTTTAACCATTCATCGAGTAGTTCATAGAAACGATTGTTTTGTTCACTGCTAAACATCGATATTTGCGAAAGAAATGAACGTAACCATAACGATGTCGAATTTTTGCCCATCGAATGAGGCAAAGATTCGAAACGACTAACCATTTCAAGAATACTCAATTGATTCGATTTCAATGATAAATCCGGAGGGTTATTTATGAAAATATGAACCTGAAATAATTTTGGATAATCGATACAAAAATTTGCTATTAAAAGAAGAATAAAATTCACCAAATATTCTCGAAAATGGATATTATTAATTAAATAAGCGCTTAATTCTATAAACTTTCCTCAATTTTTCAGCGCTAGGCAATCCAAGCGTAAAATCATTGCTAAAAATCTTCCTCACCAATATATTCTGAGTAATCTCAGATCAGTTTTTTAAAATGAATTATTGTTGAAATTTGCAGTATATTTTCTCATCGTTTAAACATCTTAATGGTCTATTTGGCAAGACAATCGAAAAAAACAAAATATAAAAACAAAACATAATGAATAGAGTGATAAAAATTTAAAAATTTACCAATGAGCCTTCCCTCCATAAATATCGTTCATAAATCCATGCGACATTATTTAGTGGAGAATCACGTAATAAAAGATTTGTGCTATCCATTTTAATAGTCATTCGATGGCAATTATATATTGCAACTATCCAATATAACAATAGTGCAATTAATATTATCACTCGACACTACAATAATTGTTCACTTACTATTACTATTAAGTGAATAAATTAAAAGTAAAATTGAAGAAATATACTCGAGGACTCAATATGATCTGCGCTTTTGGATATATCTGTAGTTATGTATATGCGAGATTCGTTATAATACGCCCCATTCAACCTCTTATACCATAGTTGCCACTACTACCATTTGCCACTATCTTTTCTTACAAATAAGTAATGATTTCATAGCATTACGTTGTCAGACGTTGTCAGACCTTGTTGCTTAAAAAGGAGCTAAAGGAAAACGTTCATCCCTCTCATATAGTTTGAACAGACGCTTAAATTAATAGCTCCAATTTAGATAGATCAATTGTTACTTTAAGTTATGTTTACTTCAAATACCGTGATGAGGTTGTTAATCAACGAAAAAACTCATTGGAAAAGCCTGTTCACCTGCCATTTTTTTAGTTGACAGCAATATTTCGAGACAATTCCATTGTGTGATCCAGGAATGCAATTTTCTGCCTGAATAATAAAGTATTGGAAATCTTAGAAATATGACAACAATAGATAGTGAAACTCACATATTTTCTTTGTTGAACAATTTAATTTAATTGCACTAATGAACCTAGTAAATCCCTTCGTGTTGCACCTTGAGTTGTACGACGGTAATACATCACCCTCACAGTTACTGGTTTCAGTAGAAAAGTGACCTTTTTAAAATGGTGTATATGATATGCCATATAGAATTTAACATCGACTATTGATAGGAAAATATACGTAATGAGGAACTCGGAAAATTCAAACAGAAAAGCTTTCTGTTCGATTAGAAACTTCAATTGTAACGTTGATTGATTGCTATGGAAGACACCCATTCTTTAAGATATGCATAACTCGCAGAAAATTGCCTAGCGGACAAAATTGGACAAAATTGGCACATTATAGCCGGCCATTTTT
Organism: Baylisascaris schroederi; assembly: GCA_006503575.1. Lineage (NCBI taxonomy): Eukaryota > Metazoa > Nematoda > Chromadorea > Rhabditida > Ascarididae > Baylisascaris > Baylisascaris schroederi. The sequence goes on along the minus strand of QEWY01001061.1, from coordinate 94,087 downwards.
TCTAGTGTTGCGAAATTACCGCAAGAAAAGTGAATACATCAACGAAAAGTGAGCAATAAGAAATTGACCTGAATTTTTTGCATTTCGAGAGCGATTTTCGATTTCGATTCGGAAACCTTTGTTAAACGATTTCCTTCGTATACCATTGCTGCCGCAAAGAATGTTATCTGCAGTATAATGCAAAGATTTAATTATTATAATCGAAGGAATTGATGAAATGATTATAACTAAATTATTATATTATATCATGTTAAATTATATTATATTATATAAAAAGAAATGATTATATTTTGCTAAGAATTTCTTGGGCATTTCAAATTCTCCAAACTTTAACTTTTTTTTGAAGGAAAAGGAACATATAGCGTCCTCTATTTTTGTTTCATTGGTTTCATTTGATAAATAGTTTCTAAGAAATAGGTTTCTAATTCCATCATATTGGACTTTATTTCACTTGCTGAAATTTTTCTTCCATAAATTCAGCAGAGAAAAAATCCTCTTTCTAAGGTGAAAATTCTTGCAACATCATTACATAACGGAAAGAAATCGAAAGTCGAAAGAGATGGGCGACCCATTAAAAGAGTTATTTGTGACCATTGTGACCACATACCAATACTACCACACAGCATTGATGAAAAAGTCAATATCTAAAGCTTGACTTTTAATATGAATTGCCAACGAATTTTATAATACTACCTTCAATGATTTTCAAGAGTGAACTAATACAGCGATACACACAGATACATATATACGACCAGTTAAGATGTAGCAATGAGACGTCATTACAAAGAAAACTTGCAAAATCGTATAGGAAATTGGGATTTCATCGATAGAAATAATGATAATTCATATGTAAATAAACGAACCTGATAGATGAAATCGATAAGTACACCAACAGCTGCATAAGTGCAAAATAGCCGAATAGCAGGAGTATTCGCTAATCCACCCACTCCAAAGCTGAGCCCATTTGTTAGAGAAGTTACTGTTATTGATGGTCCTGCTTCTTCCATCGTTTTTGCTGATATTATATTTTAATAAGTTGAAATTTTAATATTTCATTCACCTCCATAATTTTTAATGGAACAGCAAAAAAAGCGCATCTAAGTATATCTATCATCGACTACAAATCCAGTATTCCACATTAAAATATATACATATATATATTTATTTTTTTTTATTTTTTTAAATGAAGAGTATACGTATGTTTTATATTATACGGCAATCGAATTTTACTAAGCGGCTTATCCATGCGTCATTTCACCGATCTACTATTCCGGCAGTATACACATAATTCAACTTCCTAACTTGTATTTAAGGGTCCCTTTTCTGGACGCAACTAAAAGTCGGCCTGAAACAGGCTGCTTAAGCAAAAAGCCCACACACACACACACATACTCACAACAAACATCCACTACAACTTATGTGTGGCTCCACATTGGATCTTGAGGCCACAATATCAAGATATCTGCCTCGGAAAAACATTAGAAAGTGTAAATCATTGAAAATATTCGTTGAGCTGTTTATATATAACTAACCGATACGTGCATCAAGTTGATCGCTTCGATTAGTTTTACGCCATGCATGAACAATAATAAAAACATCATCACAACCAGCACCAATTATAAGGAATGGTACAACCAATGTTATCGAATTGAATGCGAATCCCATAGCAAACATCAAATTGAACCTTTAAGTAATGTTATTGATCGAATTAATACTGAAACAACAAATGAAGGGGGGGAGGGGGGTGACGTGGAGAGAGGAGGAAAGGTGAATTCATAAATTTGCACCTGCGAAGTTTCAAATTGTAACGTTGTGCGTTTGATGATTTTATCTTGTGAACGAATAAAGTGACTATTACTCGAAATTCGATGGATATGATCTATGTAATAGGATGATCTCCTAAACAATCTTTCGCATTGATCATTCAACTGCGAAACGAGTCATCGATATCAAGAATAGGAACAATTGCAAGTATTTTATAGCAACCACTTTTTCTCATGTTAGGCAAATCAGAAGGGGTTTGAGAATTTAGAGAGGATGGAAGAGATGCAATGAGAGTGGGGCGGTAGGTCCGGTTAGCTAAACTATGAAGATATTATTTCGCATATCGTTTATCCACTGACGAATCCTTAATCAAATATAAACGCGAATTACCAAATAATTCGATCATATTCGTGCAATCATTCATCGATAAAATTTGCCCCCTTTTTTATAGACAAACTGAGAAGAAATCAACGGGTATTGTATGCACTTTTCTATTCTAATCATTTCAGCAGTCCAAATTTATAGATTATAACAATATATCCAAAATTGGTAGCTATATTTTAATTCAGATATTCATATATAAATTCTTCTAAATCATCGCTTTTTATGATGCAATCGATATAAAATGCATTCAAGCTTTTTAATACCTTTAAATTTCTAGAAATTCTTTTCAACGCTATCGGATTAATGTGAAGTATGCGTTTTGCAAATGCAAATTCATTATGCAATTAAAATCATTATGCTATAAGTGCGCATAAGATGCGATCTTAAACGAGAAAGGCAAGATATTTTATATGATAGTGGAATATATAATGCCTGCATCAAATAAAATCGTCAACATTCGATTCGTAGATGTTGTCGGCGATTTGTGTTTCTATTCATCTACTCAAAAAAATTGTTGCCATTATAAAATGCGTTTCAAAGCATTTCTGCAACAATTATAAGCAAATATTCAATTTTTATTGAAAGGTTATAAATTTTTTTTGCATCAATAAAAGAAGCGTGTAACTAACTCACGTTGTTGCAACAGCCATAACAGGTCCCAAAGTGCCAAATAAAGCGACCATAAACGCATCTTTATATGAGAAAATTTCACTGCTGCGAATATGATTCGTTACAAAAATAAACGTGAATACGAATGCCACTGATAAAGCAAAATATGGAATACAAGATAAACCATTACGTCGCACCTATTATACGATGAATTACGCATCAATAAAACTTTAAGAATGACATTTGTTATGTTAACGAAACATTTCAAACATTTGAAATATCGGTGTCGAAAAAAGATTAAAAATTTTCTGCAATTGGAATAGGGAACATAAGGGACACATAACAAGAGCTTGATCTTCAAGGATTAGGATATTCCTTTCAGTTGAAAATTCTTATTTGAACAGCAATCAAGTCGAGATATAATCAAGCCGTACAGCCACTTCAGAATATAAGAGATAGTCATATCGTCAGTGCTACAGAAATGAATCATAAAGTAACAGTGCAGTTGTTTATGTGTTTTCATTCAACTGCATTCAAAATGCCTCAAGGCAGCTCTTTTATCGGGCGTATGTTTGTGTAGGTGAGTGTGTATGAGTGTTTGTTCGCCTAGTAGTTTAAAATATGGAATCGCTGAAACTAGCATAGTGAAATTTTTTGAATTCAAGTAGATTTTATAGTTTCTTCGCCTCTACCACTAAGCTCCCCTATTCCTACTCTTGAATAAGATATAAGCAGGATCTGCAATAACAATACGCAATTTTTGCCAACTACAACATGAATGTGCAAAAAGCAATAATCAGTTAAAATGAATAAAAACTATTGACTATTGGCTGCTAGAAACCTTTTGGCTATTGGCTATAGATAAATTGCTAGAGGCAAAAAAAATATATATATATCAATTGAAATACTGGAATTAATGTTGGATTGGTAAGCCTTTCGACTAAATGCTCGATCGGCAACAATATGGCAAACCGAAGTTATACTTTATAGCGGTATTTTAATAGTATTCGACTTTTACAATGGGCAAATTGAATAAAAACTAAAGAATAATCTAAGCACATACCTCACTCGAAAACATACCATCACTACTGCAACTTATATTTATAAATGGATGACGAAATGAACTAGCATATGCTAGTAAACTCGTTTCCCATCTGAAAACAACCTAATTGCGCATACTTCAATTATATATTATATCAATGAGTTTTCAATTAATAGACGACGTTAAATATGCCCGTTTCGCAAAGAAAATACCCGTTTTTGGAAAGAAAATACCCGCTTGGGAAGGAAAAACTTTATCGGTTTGTTAAGATCACATCAAGCATCTAAACAATCGATGTAACACTTTCATTCGCCGTTGGTCGGTTGATCCAGCTGACAGATCATGAGCACGGTTCCACATTACATCGACGAACTAATGAGCTATCTTATGGTCAAAGCCGAAACGACAGCTTATGGTCAAAAAGGAAACAGTTCTGTAGGCTATATTTTAATATAATGCCTGCACTGGACCGGTGGATTAGAATTAATTCTACCTCGTTCTAATAAAAACCTCTACGTTTAAGTTGAGAAACACTAACAAGTAGAAGCAAAATTTTATCGATATTGAGCAAATATGTTCGAATATTCACAAAAGACATGATTGCCTATCAACATTTAGTTGTGACGTAGGGAAATTGACTATGTTTGTACTACCGATGTGGATATTATTCGATGTAAACGTTAAGTACAGAAAAAACTAATTATAGTCATTAAGTGTTACTTAATACATATGTGATAATAGTTGATAAGAACATCAATATTAGTACACAAGATGGAATTTCGATAGTGAACTTCAATAGGATTATATAAGTGGAAATTTTGATAAGCTATGTTTCAGTACCTGTCAATAGCTTCGCTAATATGTCTATTTTGTCGATCCGTTCGAAAGTACAACACTATCACTCGAATATCGCTGAAATTTCGAATTTAAATCGCTTCTTTTTTCTCCGAGAGGTCATTTGATGGGCATCTCATTCTTTAGGGTGCTGATTTTAATGATTTCCGATAATTCCAATCCCGTTCTTGAACTTGAAAAGCTTTTAGCAAATTGCAGCCAATACCTGTAGCAAGTTGCTTATCGTTTTCTACTCACAATGAGATAACTTCCACGATAAACTTATAATTTCCTATGGACTATCATTATTGAAGAAGAAATATCGTTTGTTTTTCAAAAAAGAAATAAAAACCTCTGTGATCTTTCAGAGCATTTTTATAATTTCGTAGAGGTTTTCCACTTTAAATCGAAACTAATCCACTAAAAAACCGATCAATACGCATGATCAGTTTATATAGCCGACGTTAATAGTGTGGAATATAAGTGACATAGAAATGAATCAAAGTAAATGAAGTTGTAGAGACGAAAAAAATTCCAAAAAAAAGAAAAACACTTAAATTGTATTTTATACAAATTTTACGAAATTTTCTACTTATTTTCTAAATCTAATCGAACTCAATTGTATAACATGCAATTTTATTTCGACATCATTAAGGCGATATTTCTTCTTAAGCATAACAAATTTTCAACAAAAATGAATTACGGAAGTGAAGATTGCAATTAGAAAGACTCAGAAGTCTAATTGAAACACCTATAAAAATACTAAATATAAGTGGAGGAACTCAAAAACAAAAACCTATATAAATGGCAGTAACATTTATTGTGTCTCTCTGATATGGAAAATGATTAATTTGTTGCAAATAATGCCCAATATGAATATTGCAATTTTGCAATATTTATTGCTTAGATATATATCAAAACTAATAAAGCAAAGAAAAATGTATAGCGCATGTTGCTTACCGAATGCGATTGGTAATATTGTTGATGGAGACACCGGCGAAGTGCTCACCCACATAATACTCATCATTATATATATGCATAGTGGGATAGGTAAGACGAAAATTGGGATGTAAACGACGCGACTCATTTCGATAGATCAGACGAAATATAGGTATCACCTGAAAATTTTCTTAGAAGACATTATACCGAAAACGATATTGCTTCGTGAATATCTCATCGAATATTCCACTGAACTAGATAGATGCTCTTTAGGTATATTTATATAAAAAGTGAAACATTTCCTGAATTAATGAACGTCATCAATTCTATAGTTAAGAAGTTGCCGATTTTGTAACAGAAAAGTACTATTGAAATAAAGTGACTTAAGCTGTGCATCAAAACCTCAGGAAATCTGCAAATAAATATCAGATTTCATAGGGGATGTTTTTTTATTAATTGCCATTGCTTGAGACCATATAGAATGGAATAATGATATATTAGAAGGTCGAATGAAATCAAATAAAATTGACGTTAATAGAAACAAAGAATGCCACTACTAGAAAGGCTTTTGGAAAGTAGGCCTGTTAAATAGGTTCAATTAAGCAAGAATGTAACCTGATTATCGTTGCAAGGTCCTGAACAAAGATCGTGAAATGAGCATCTTCCAGATTTACTAATAGAGCAAGGAATACTGAGATTAAACTGTAGAAAGTCGGCAATTTGCTCTACCTCTTCCAAATAGCCATCCCGTAAAAGATTGCCTGAATCTCGTGATGTTATCGGTAGCTGCAAATTTGCATATTTAAGAACGCTAATCGGAAACAGAGTCATTCCATCAATTGAGATAGTAAATAAAATTACAGATGAAAAAAGCTTCATAACCTTACTGGTAAAGAACGAATCCAAGGAAACTGAAACAATTTGATATGCCGTGAAAATTGATTATATCATCTTGGGAAGTTTAATACTGCTAAATTGAATTAAACACTAACATAATATAGCAAATCATGTTACCGTGGAAAAAGATTTCCTCATCGCAATTAAAGTATATACTCTCGTTAATAAGAAAATCAATTGCAAAATTATTAAACGCTATGCGATGAAAAAAATCCATGAATAAATTTTATCGTTTATAAAAGTATATTAAAATTAATCAATAGGACTTTTCGCTATGCAAAAGAAAAATGCTAAAAAAACTCATAATTGCTATGAATAAGCTTATATACTTTAGGGTTTAATTAACGGCAGTTGAAATGAATTGCGTTTGTTTGACCTAAAAAAAAGAGATGCAAACGAAATGAAAGTGGATCGGACGATATGTTCCATTGACGAGGGAAATTCGCTCATTTAAACAAAGAATGTCACATAGAATGGTTGACACAAGTGAGAGTTTTGCATTAGAGAGAGACGATTTGATGGAAATAATCTATAGCGAAAAATGCTTTTACATAATTTACAAATAAATGTATCTTAATGCAAATCTCAAATATATTATAGTAGATGTGATATCAATAAAATAAACTGGGCAGCATAAAATTGTAGTCGATTGTAGTATCCGCCAAATTTAGAAATATCGTTGTGTGTATAAATGCAAAATTCGAACTAAACGCTAAATTTGAACTCTATTTTAGCTTCAGTTTAGCGTTTGCGAACTTTCGCCGGAATAGGAATTCGCTTTTGTGGCTAAACAAATCCTCAGATCTACTTCCATCTTATATAAACATCTTATTCTACCGACATTGCTATCATACTTGTGATTCTGCAATGCAACATAATTACACTGAGTGGAACATGATGTTATACAGTCAAAATTCAATGTAAATATGTTGATAGGCTTAAGAAAATTCACCGAAAAACAAAAAAAACAAAACCTCAACCCAAAATTTTCCACCACGATCATTGAAGAATTCATTGGCGATAGCGTGTTCAAGATGTGATGGTGCATTCGATGGACTATATAAATACCAAACACGATTCTCTTCGTTAAAACGCGCAAGACCAACTGCACTGAACGCTGTTATAAAGAGTGGAATATAAAAAAACAATGCCGTATATCTGCAATTGACATTAAACATAAATCAACAATTTCCTTAACATTTTGTTTACGTGATGAAGAAACTAATAACATATTAGCTAGCCGAAATTAAGTAAAATGGCTCAAATTAATTAAGCGAAAGGATTACAAAGTTGGCATGCGAAATTAGATATATTCGCAATGAGACAATCATAGATCATATAGGCGAGCGAGTATTAACATCAATTATATTGGATCGCACCGCTGCAAAATCCTCCTTCGGTGCCTCATCGTGGCGCAGTGGTGGCAACGGTCGTTCGATAGCTATGGTAGCGGAGCGTAAGCCCCAGCAGGTCTAACCATGCTACAAAGGTATTGAACTGTCAATCCTACAGCGTGGTCGATTCATACCCCGAATCACCAGACCATGCCTGCTAGAGGTTGAGGACCGGCTAAATTCGAAGAGAGGTAATGGCCTGCTCGCCTAGCCAGCGAGGTGGCGTCATCTAATGGCTAAAACAATGCACGGAAATGGGCCTCAGTACCCTACAACGATTGGGGTAAAACCTGGCCGAGAATGGCGAGGATGAGACCAAAATGGAAATGCATTGTGGCGGACAGCGTGCACAACGTTCGATAATCCGGCCTATCAAGTGATCAAGTGATATTGGATCGCAGTGCAAAATGTGTTCATTGATTTCTTCTTAAAAGAACATGATCGGTCATTGTCGGTTTATCGTGTTCTGATATGAATAAACCATATCCCGCGCACATACATATCACATGACAACATTTTCTCTAGCCTCTCAAAAAGAGAATACGAAACCTCATTCGTTGTGTCGTCTATGATTCGTCCGGCATTTTTCTTAGATGTCGTTTTGAAAAAATGCGCGGAATTTGACCATTTTGACCGAAAACAAACTAGCGTGGCCAAAAATCGACTGATACGAGCAAAAATAAGTTCTTAACTCATCAATCGCATATTTAAATAGAACATATATTCGAAGGTATAAAATTTATCCATAAGAAAGACGGTAAAATTACAAAGAATTGAACGATGGATGGTGGCCAAATTTGGTCAAAAAATCGAGCTTTCTACAGAGTTCGCAAGTAAGTTTATGACCCACCCTAAATAACAAAACACCTTTCCACAATGAAGTACAACATCACCGCTTCAAGGCTACAAAACAATTTCAATTCACTGTATAATGTCGAATTTTTGTGCATTGCTTTGACCACTGCCAACACTGACCATTTCCATGGAACGTAACAGCTGTACTGAAGGAAATGATCAAAGCTCTAACACTGGTCAATTTTTTTCCTTTTTAAACAATTCATTTTACGCACAACTCACAGTGTTTTACCATTGTAATCAATTTTTGTTGACCAAATCGGCGCATTTGCTATAAGGCCGAAATTTAGCGCAGATATTATATGCCGTAGTATACATATATATATATATATATATATATATATATATATA
>QEWY01001061.1:40274-84701 GCA_006503575.1 Baylisascaris schroederi | reverse complement strand
TACATTGACCGTTATAACGGGCGATTTAACGCTATAGTTGGAGCACGGACACCGGGAGAGCAGTCAGTTGGAAATTTTGGACTGGGAGTGCGGAATCCACGCGGACAACAACTAGTTGATTTTTGCGGAAACAACGGGTTGAAAGTTACCAACATGTTTTTTAAAAAAAGACGTGGCAGAAAATGGACCTGGAGAAGCCCCAGCGGCGATACAAAAAACGAAATAGACTACATCTTGGTGAATAAGACAATAATCGTCAAAGACACCGAAGTGTTGAACCACTTCCAAACAGGCAGCGACCATCGCCTAGTTAGAGCAAAACTTAAGCTAAAGGATAAACGCTTATGGGCCAGACGACAAAGGAAGAAAAGCACTGAAAGATTATTCGACGGAGGTTTATATAGATACGCATTGCAACAGTCCAATTTAACAGACAGCGAGCCGACCTATGCAAATATTATTACAAAAATCAGCCAAGCGGCACAAATGGCTACGACGACAAGGCAAAAAACATCGTCTCTTACGGAAGAAATAAAAGTACTGCTTGAAAAAAGAAGAAAGATGAGACGAGATGCCAATTTTCGGACTAATCTGGAACTCTGCGAACTCAATAAGCTGATCAAAAAGAAGATAAACGAAAACCGTCATCAGAAATATCTGAATATAATGAAGCAAGCCGCTGCTAGCAGTAAATTAAAGAGGGCAAGAAGTTCGCTAGTTGAGAACAAGAAAAGAATGATTGAGCTGAGGAAAAGTGACGGATCACTCACAACAGAGATGCAAGAAATTGACAAAATCGTCCAGGAATTCTATACGAAACTGTATGGAGGAGAAACCGACTGCACGATCGTTGCAAGGAAAAGCGATGAACCATTCCTACAAGTCATCGACTCAGAAATAAGAAACGCGATCAAAAGCATGAAAAACGGGAAGGCGCCAGGTATCGATGGATAAACCGGCGAAATACTGAAACTCGGTAAGGAACTATTAATAACACCGTTGAAAAGTCTGTTCAACAACATGATCGAACAGCAACAAACCCCTAAGGATTTTGCCTTCTCAAAAACAATTCTGCCGCCGAAGAAAGGCAATCTAAATGACATCAGAAACTATCGCCCTATATCACTTCTCCCGACAATCTCAAAGTGTTTCTCGAAAGTTTTATGCAAAAGATTGCAGCAACAAATTGAAGAGAAGCAAGATGTCGAGCAAGCAGGCTTCAGGCCGGGCAAGTCAACAATCAACCAAATCCATGTGCTCACCATGCTTATCGAGAAAACCAAAGAGTACGACTTGCCTCTTTACTTGCTGTTCGTAGACTACGAAAACGCCTTCGATTCTGTTGAACGCGCCGACCTCTGGAAATCTTTGGAAAGTGCCTCGATACACCCTTCAATAATTTCCATCCTTCGAGAAATCCAACGTAAATCGACAATTACAATTTCCGTGCATGAAAGACAAATACCAATACAAGTAAAGGGAGGAGTATGGCAGGGAGACTGCATATCTCCACTGCTGTTCAACGCAGCTCTACAAGTCGTGTTCGACGAGCTAGATTGGCAAAACAAGGGTGTGAACGTAGACGGGAAAAGAATTTCGCACTTGAGGTTCGCAGACGACGTTGTCTTGATATCTCACAACCTCAACCAAGAAATGGTCAGAGAGCTCGAAGTGAGAAGTGCGGCAGTTGGCTTACGATTAAACACATCCAAAACAAGGCTGATGAGCAACCGAGAGCTGAAGATTGAGAGGCGAGAAGATTGAAAGCGTAGATGAGTTTATTTACTTGAGAAGATGTGTAAAAATGAGCGGAAGGACGGAAGCAGATGTACGACGCAGGATCAAACAAGGCTGGAAAGTATTCTTCGAGAACAAAGACTTCTATCGTGAGAAAAAAGTACCGATGAGTCTCAAGAGGAAACTGTTTGAAAAAAGCGTAACGCCAACAGTTCTCTACGGTTCTAAAACATGGGTAACAACTAAAGAAGTGCACAAGGTACTAGCAGTGGCAGAAAGAAGAATGGAAAGGATCATGACAGGAATCAAATTGGTGAAGAGGAAAACCAACGAATGGCTTCGAGGTGTAACAAAGGTAAAGGGTTAGGTGGCCGAGGCTGGGATGAGGAAATTTAGATGGGTGGCGAAGATGTCCGAATTGAAAAATGACGATTGGGTGAAACGAATAACAGAATGGACACCACGGATTGGCAAAAGAAGTAGAGGCCGACCTGCAAGGAGGTGGAGTGATTCTTTAAAAAAGACTGCAGGAACCAATTGGATCAGAAAGGCGTTGAATCGGGACAAGTGGAAGCAATATGGAGAGACCTTCATTCGTAATGAATGCTTTGTTGATTGAAATAAATAAAATAAAATAAATAATTAAGTAAATAAACAAATAAATAAACAAATGAATAAATAAATAAATAAATAAATTTAAAAAATATATATATATATATATATACTGTCGATGAAGTAGTGTTGTTGATTCGGCGAAAATATTGCTTACTGGATGTTTTACGTTCATTGCAACTATTTACGTCACATCTATCTATGTCTTGATCATCTCTATTGCATTCATTTATAATATCCTCTTCAAAAGAATTTTCTCGAGTATTCTTATGACTTTCTTTGTTTTAAAAAAATATTCTCATCAAAAAACTCTTCTTTATTCAAATTATCTAACAGTATGAATCTCTTTTTCCTTTACGTTCATTTTATTTCATTTTTTTTCCGCACTTTATTTCCAGCCAAATTTATTTGTGATGAATATACCTCTCAATATACTCTTTAATCTTCAACCTTCTTTATTAAGTAATCAGCCCTACTAAGCAATTTAGCTCTTTTTGAAATCTTCTGAATTTTCTAATAGTTTGCACCTTCCATTCAGAATTCTTTATACCCCTCCAGATAAGGGCTGCTAAAGTTTTTGTATTTAAAAACTACGTCTCAAAACAATTAATGTACGAACTTTTCTCGTTCGAATAAAGTGGACGCCCTGAATAACGGACCGTTAAGAAAAAATTTCAGCTGTGCGTTGTGCGGATCTTGAGCAGTGCTAGGGCGTACGCTATGTTCCAACAGGTGGCCAATGTTTGGAGAAATTTCGGATGTTTTAAAGCCGTTTATGCCATATTGTTTACCAATATTTGCATAACCAGATAGGGGGGGAGGGACGGAGGGTTTATCTTCATTTTGGTTTGGGCGAAATGAAAACTTTATGACTGAATTCTCCTAGTGAACGTTATTTTATTAAGAAAATCTGTAACTTATAAATATAACCAGCCGCCTGAGCAGTTCGGTTCTTGCAGTACAATGCCTGCTTTGTCGATGAAATAGATCCATTGATTAGTAGAATCACTTGCAGAGTTTACAAGATGTAGGCTTGAAAACAGTACATTAAATGAAGAGTGATAACGGTAGTAACCTATAAACTTTTTCAAACGGTAAATTAGGTATGCATGTTGGGCGTCCAATTCTTCGGGCGTCAATTTGTAATTTACAGCATGAAAGTAAAGCTATTGCAAAAAAAAGTGCTCTCCACGATTTGCAACACAGATTTGTTGAACGTTTTCGAGAGATTTTCATTCCTTAATTGCCAACCCATTTTTTAGCGCATGATGTTATTATATTCTCTCTCTATTTGATTTCCAATAATATATTGTTAGGAAATAACCGAAAGTGTTGCTGTTTCAGTACCAGTTTCTCGCAGTTTGTATGGTTCATACTAGTATTCGAAGGAGGTATCCTGTGCGGGGGGAGGGGATGGTGGTGCAAACACTGGTTCATACTATACAGATTACTCTAGTAATCTAGAAGGGATGCTAGTTATGGATGTCGAAGATGTTGATGAGAGCAGATGTTTGGTTTTCAAAGCAACGTTTACCTTTCTAGTTGTATCCTGCACTATATTCATTCATAGCACCTGAGAGGAATCTGGCCACTTTCCGCTAGTTTTGCCCTATCAAAAATCTATATAATTCATATAAACTTGCGCTTAACTTCAACTTTGATTCATTTGTGTCATAAAAATTGATTAGATAAGAAGTTTGGAGATGCGGAATCATTTAACCACAGTTAAGGATCATCTTTCGGCTATTTATGAATGAAAGTCATAGTATATTGTGCATAACTGAAAATCATTTCGAGTATATAAAAGCATATTATTTTAAATTCATAATTGTCTCTCATTTTTTTATGGCTATCTAATTTCTAACAGATATATTTTTTATTATTACTATTATTATTGTTATTATTATTTATTATTATTATTATTATAATTATTATTATTATTATTTTGCTTAATTTAATATACTTTTTATTTAGTTTCAAATGCAATTATAGTGTACTATTTTTGTGTTATTTCCTATCTTCTACTTTCTATTATTATTCATATCTCTACGGCACGATGATGGTATATTGCGACATTATTATCACCTTTTTATCATTTAATATCACTTTTTTAAAATCAAATTGAGCATTTTTTTATTCGCTTGTTTTTAATGTAACCTATAGGCTGATATGCAGATTGATATTCTACAAAGAATCATTTTGTCGTTGATAAAATATAAGCGTTTTTTTGGAGTTTGGATAACATTTTTCTTTTCTTTTTTTTGGTGTTTGCAGTCGGATTGGAGTCTGAGGGATTTGTAATATCTCAGCTGATTAAGCGTATTATCGTATTGCCCATCAACAAGAATGAATTCCGAAATACAGGTTAGATCATTGTTTTATCCGTAAAAAATTTTTGTAATAATCTTATGGATTATAATTTTGAAGGAGGAACAAAGTATATTTCACTATTTGAAGTAATACGTTGCCAATAGTTATGACACTTTGTTAATGTTTTGAATTTGTCACATTTTATAAGTTAAAAAAACTTTTTTTTTCAAAGGGAAAATCTTCTCAGACATTAAAAAATTAAAGTATAGGTGGCGATGTAACTTCAGATTTCTTCCTCCGGCACGCCAGTGACTACGATTCGATGTTTTTAAATTGTATCCACTCATTTCTTTTTGGTGACACTGTCACAGTCTTATACCACAAAGATTCATAAACCCCTAAAACTTCATTTGTAGGCGTCCATGAACGTTGGTGACTTTATCGAGAGATTTGGATTGCTGAAGGTATAGGTGTGAATATTGAATTCGACTTATTACTTCAAACATCGATTGTTAAAGATATTTTCTAAGTTTAAGATCTCCCAGTAATAAGTACTTGTATAATGCATCTGATTTTGCAGAGTGCTTCTAACTAATTATTATGCGTATTGCTTTGTTATTTAAGGTGCTCGACAACCTGTGCAAGATGCTCTACGAAAGCGTAGACAATGCTAATCGTCTACAAGCGGAGCGTGCATTGGCCGAATTAGCCACTTCTCCCGAATGCCTTCAGAGGTGCACTCTACTGCTGCAAAGTGGAACGGTTCGACTTTTGCTGCCTTTTTTTAATAGACAGGTGCGAAAGATTTCGAAAGATAAAACTTTTTGTCGTTGTTGTAACTCAAAATTAAAAAAACTTATATCCCGAAGTGGTATCTCGAACTTCGAGAATTCTAGTTTTCCATAGTGTTAGCGTGTTTTCGTAGTTGAACTAATACAGTTCTTTTAGTTATGCTTAACTCGGACATATGCGCCATAAAAGTAGTTGTATATAGTACTTAAGCATATTTCATACAGACAAAGGAATCATAATAAACAATTTGGCAATGAATGAACAAAGTAGTATCTTTGCCTCAAAATCACAAATATTAAAAAAAAATGGAATTTCGCCGTAGATTGTTAAGGGTTTTTATTTGTCGGCACATTGAACAGAGACATAAGTATTCTGAGTGAATATTTAACACTAGAAAACGATGGGATGTGAATCCATTGAAATTATGATGTTGATATGGAAAATATTTCGAGATGTTTACTCATGCAAGTTTTTATCACCTTTATATGATTTTACATATGAATTGCTTGTCGTATTTGACTTCTCTAAGGAACTACTTAAAGGCTGTCACTAAATATAGAAGCTGTCACTAAATTTGGTTAACTTAATAGCTAATAAAGCCACCAGCTAGGTAAACTTCATGTAGTGCATTAACGGATCTATATGGAAGCTTATTCTTCTTTGTTGAGCTACTTTCACGGGTATTAATCAAGAATAATCTCGAAATATCATATGTTGATTTGTCGCTAATCATTCCACAGTTAATACGGATACACTATTGCAATTATTAATATCAATCGAATTTTTTTAGCAAATCAATCAAATTTTAGCAAATCTATTGCAGGTTCCATATGCACAATTAGTGGCGAGCAATACTTTATTGAAGTTGTTGACATCAAAGACGGGTGTCAATTTGCAACAGAGACTCGAGCTTTGTGAGTTTTTCATGAGTTTTTTTTGGAAGAAGGGAGCAAGGTTGAAGTGCGGCTTTCAGTTTCTCCCTTCAACCTTATGTACTGGGATGGGGGGAGGGGAGGGTATATATGAACCAATTTACAACATTTTCTGAACGCAGATTTTTCTCCTTTTTTCAAAGCACATATTTTTCAAGGTTGATTTCTTTTGTTGCGGTTGAAGTGGTTCTTCGATGATGTTTCGTGGTACTGCATGTGGTATTTCGAACAGTAAGAACTTTTCCTATCCATTTTAAACAGTTCTGTTATGTGGCCATTTCATTCAACTCTTTTATTCATTCAAGTTCTATGACGGTTGTTGCCAGCTGAAACGGGTGATGGTTATCTTTACTTCTATTTTAGCTATTTCCGGTTTTGTGAAATTCAAATAATTGTTGCTCTTTGTGCCAATATAATTCATTCATTTAGCAAAACTTATTTGAAAGTATTGTGATAATGTATGCGTTAATTTTACTGCACTTATATTTAGAATTGGTCATTACTGCATTGAATTTTATATACTTGATTTAGTATATCATAAAATTTTTATATTTGAGGTACGTATTTACTCAATTATTTGGGAGAGCGTTCATCATCGTTACCGCCATTTGTCGTCTCATCATTATGTCAGTTGTTTGCACGCCTCACTAAACTTGGATGGCTCGATTATGACCTCGAAACGAAAACTTTTCCATTCAGAGAACCAGTAAATAGTATTGCTAGGCTCGCTGAAGTTTGTTTCCTTATTCTTTTTTTGTTGCTCTAATTTGTGGTTCAAAATAATTGCCTAGGATTATTGTGTGTTTGACATGTTCTTGCGTATTTGATATACTTAAGAGAACCGTTGAATTAAATAATAATTAAAGTTCTGCCAAGAATGTTTCTTTTTGCGAAAGATTAAGGCGAAAAAAATTGAAATCGAAGGAATTCGAAAGGGAAATTCAACGTAACTCACTCTTTAGATACATATTTCAACTATAGTTTGTTCTATATAGAGAACGTTTCTATTTAAATTGCTTAAAGCGCAACGAGTATTTCTTAAGGAGTAATGCTTCATAGGGGATTGGTATTGAAGTTGTTTTTGGTGAAAATAGGTTTGTTCATAGTGAGTGATGGTTGGCGATTCCTTATTGACGGATCGGTGAAACATTAAAATTATATGCCTAAAGCAATTTAAAGGAATTATTCTTATAGGAGAGCGTTGATAGAGGTCTCTTGGCTGTGCAACTTCTTGCACTACTTGTCTCAGATATGAACACGGTTTCTTTTTATCGTCTTTTTCTTTTCTTTTCTTTGTTTCTTTGTTTTTTCATTTACTTTTTTTCTTTGTTTGCTTACTTTTTTTTTTATTTCCGGCAAATATTGATGCGTTTAGTGAAGCTGATTGATGCTTATATTTTGCAAGAGGGTAGTAAACGAGGGGGGAGGTTTTAGAGTTAGATATGAGCCGACTAGCGTTCTCCTAATTAAAGATGCGTTCTAGTCGTTTCAAGTTGCATCATGAGCAACCCAGTACAACAGATGCATTGAACATCTTAAAGAGGTTTCATTGCTTGCTGTCAACTTTTTCTTGAATACGGTTATTCATTTTTTGAAATCAGAAATAAGAATATTTGGAAATATAAAAATATGTTTGACGAGAAGAACGTTTTGAAAAAATTTACCGGCTCTATAAGTCCGAACTCTGAAGCTGGTTTGTGGATTTTCAACTTAAAGTTGCTTGGATATCGCTGTCTTGAGTTAAACATTTTATTGCGTTTTAAAAATTGCTAATGGTTTTTTATTACAAGTTTATAGCTTTCGGTTGTTTTCTTGAGTCTCAACACTAAATTCAGTTGATAGTTCTATCCTTTCCTGGCTCATCAAAGCGTGGAATAAACTCCCAATTGATGTCTTCTCAGCGCTTGTGACTTTGCACCGAAAGTATTTTGACCGTGGAAAAAATCTATGTGTCTCTGTTGGACTAACGCCAATTTTTGATTGTTCTAATTACCTGCATTACCTCTTCCTTTGTTTCATCTTGTCCTTTGAGTGTTCTTTGTTTTGCTTGCGAAATATAGATTTCAACAACAATAGACGGAATGGTTGCATATTTGGGAATTCGGCTGGTAGCTGCGAGCTGCAAATCAGACAATGAACATATTCCCGGGGGAGGGGGGGGGGCGGATATTTCAGTAGTTTTAAGGGGAAGTATTGCGAAAATGCAACACTTCCAGCATTTTCTACATTTTTTATTATCAGATAGTGCCGACCATTGGCGAGTTACTAAAATTAAGAACCTATTTTAACCAAAACTAGCTGAAAAAAGTGGAAATGAAGCGTCATATGTGATACGAGTACAATTTCAGCTATAGTTCTTCCGGTGCCATAGGTTTGCGTTGTTTCAAGTCGAATATTAACATATATAATCATCACAAACGTAGTTATTGAATGTGTATTTTTTCAGATGGCAGGTGTTGATTCGATAAGCAAACAGAGGAAGATCGCATTAAGCTTCCGAGATTGCCATCTGCTCGATATTTTTAAGCTATCCACATCAATGCTTGAAAAGGTCATAGGAGCTAGCGTCGACCAAACTCAGGTGTGATTTTGTTTTTTTAATATAAGAAAAAAAAAGAATTTAAAAAAAGAAAAAAATTCTACAAAAGCATTCATAGAGGTTTAACAATTCTTTCTATTCATGTGAAAGCATTACTTTATTTGAAGTTATATGATCTCTGATTCCGATGAGAGCATATTTCACCGATATCTTCCATGTGAAACTTGTATATTTCTATGTGTAAATGCCAAAAAATTGGTGTTTATCGGTTTTCTCGGAATGTGATGTAAACGATTTCAGTTGCAATTAGTGAACGGTCTTCTGCAACTCTCACTTAATTGTTTGACGTTTGATTTCATTGGCAGTTTATCGGATGAGTCGGGCGATGATAATGTCACTGTTCAAGTGCCTACTATATGGAGAATCGGTATCACTTCATTCCATTCTTGTTTATTTGTTAATTAATGGAAAATCCAATAGTTGAAGGAAGTAAGAGGTGTAGCGCGTAGCCAAACAGGTTGATCTCGAATAGAAATGCACTAATTGATCGCTAATCTTGAAGAAAATTAAAACTAGTTGATCAACGTTGGAAAGCGTTCGAGATATTTTTCCCCGATCGAAATTGCTGTGAAAAAGCATTAGGAAATCAAAATTGCAAATTTTCTACAGAGAAATTGAAGCACTGATTTATTTAATATGCAAATTTTGACCGAATTGCAACCCATCGGGTCTGAAAATATTCACCAATGAGAAGATAATTATCTAAAGATCAATCTAATAAATTTATACAGAGTTTTCAGCGTTCACGGATGGAGGAGTGATTTCGATGTTCTTCCGTCTCTATAATGTGCTGCCAATGGAGTTATCTGGCAAAGTGTTGCAAAATATTGTACAACTCAGTTCATTGCGAAGGACACTTTTCTCGTCGAATGAGCGACAAGCTTATTTGGCTGAAATTGTGAAAGGCGTCAAAGCAGTCATGGAAAGACCCGATAAACTCAGGCAACAGGCGGGATTATTATTTCTTTAATATTCACGAAATTCGCATTCAATCAGCTCATACTTGCTTTTTCGAACTCCTCCATTTTAGCATATAAAAGACCATACATTATATTTGTGATGAACGTGAGGGATTATCGTTATATGAGGAGGGTTATTTGAATTTTGTTCGTCGAACGATATTTTCATGCACGCAGCATTATCGTTTGTGTCGCCGCACGAGAGCTGCCCGTCGCTCTATCCTTCTGGTCCCCGATTGAACCGTCGCGCCTCTTTTATAGCGTTGTTGAGAATCGTCGTTCCCATCCACTTCCGCTGGATATCTTGATGGCGATGTTTTCGTTTAGCAGTTGTCGAAGTTGTGAGAGCATTTGAAGTCTTAGTCACATTGTTTTGTCTTTCGGCGCTCATGAAGAATTTGGTTCGAAGATCGCTTCGACAGTTTGAGTGTTCGTCGAAGATGTCTTGATGCTTCCTTATCGACCATTTCTAGTTTATTTTTATTTTTATTTTTATTTTTACTTCTATTTTTTTTAGAAGGGAATATTTATGAGTTTAGAAGAAATATGCATCCATCACTAATGACTCAGTCAATCTGCGTTCGTTATTAGTGTACAAAAGAGGTGAACCTAAAAAATGACTTGATTGAAAGTAATCAATTCGACGAATTCATGCAGAATAGGATTCATATCCTGAATAAATTTTGGACTGCAACTCCTTCACTATACTTATTTGTAGTTTATGCGAAAGGAGTCCTTATTTATAATGTGGAGAGACGATTTTTAACTGATATAATTCATCTGAGAATTCACAAACGGTAGCATAGTCAGAGAAGAGAAAAATAAATATTAGGGCTGCTTCTTAATGGATTTATTGCGTTGAAAAGTGATCAGTTTCCACAACTATCTATATTAATCTAATCGGAAAAGTGATAAAAAGGGAATAAGATGATATTATATTGGTGGCTGATTGTTTTTAGGAGAGTTTTCATGAGTTTTGCCGTGTGGTATCGCGATTGAAGAGCAACTATCAGCTATGTGAGTTGATGAAAGTAGAGGAATATGCTGGAATGATGGCCCTGCTTGCTGACTTCACTATACATAGCCTCAGGGTGGGAGTTTTGTTCTGCTCTTTATTGTTACTGTTTCGATCATTGATATATTATTTATCATTATATGCTTTCTGCTCTTAGAGTGCTCTAACAGTTCTTTAAAATCTTTGAATTCTCGTGCTATTAGTATAGTGATTGTGTGAAAGGTTATTAGTAAGCAGTAATTATTGGCATTATCTAACTTTACTATCATTTACTGTAGTACTCCATTTACGTATAACTATATTACAGTTAACATTAATTAATAGTACTAATTAACTAGCACTAACGTAATACTAACTTAACATTAAAATTAGCAGTGATGTTAAAAGTTTTAAATTGCAACTAATAATGTTGCTGCATTAAATAATCAAAGTGAATCAGAGTATTATATTAGTGTTATTGTGTTTAGTAAAAGCTCTTACTTGCATTCTAGGGTGTTTTAGTTTTCTGATGGCATTGCTGATTGATACGTGATAAATGCGATCGCGATTGATCGCAGTCCCATCTAATCGAGACTCTAATTGCGTAGGTTTTAATTCTCGACTTATCAACCCGAGTAAAACAGTGATTTTCCACTTAATATGTGGTGCATATATCAGGTGTTGAAGATGGCACTTCGATTGGCACTAAATATTATTGAAATAAACCAGCAAAAAATTGATATATTTATAAGAGTTATAGTGGCATATGTGATAAAAATAAGATGGTAATAAAAAAATTAGCTATGTTTATAAGTGGTACTGAGCTGCAGGGGGACATAGTATCCACTTCAACCGAAAGGCACGCAAATATGAAGTTTCTGCGTTCAGCAAGACCAATAGGCTGGTAAGTTGAGACAAATAATACGCGCCGTCCTACCATACTTTGGCAATTAATGGAATGTTGGTGATCGCTGCAGTTATTATCAATCATCGTTTTAGTTGCGAGATAAACCCCATCACTGGCAATGCACAACTATGACTCAATTCAGATCTAATTTTACAGGCATATGAATTTTCGGTGAATAGCACTTATTATTTGCTATCGTTCTGGCAAAGGATGGTATCATCGGTGCCCTATGTAAAAGCTACCGATGCACATTTACTTAATCTATACTGCCCAAAAATTACGTCTGCATTCATCGAAAGTCGTCTCGAATATGCTAAAGCTGTCGTTAGGTTTGTTTACAATTGTCTCATCTTTTTTTGCAGCTGATGTTTAATGAATTAGATGTGAAATGAAAAGGGCTGAGGTTGATTGAAACCACAGTAAACGGATTAGATTTAGAAAAGTGAGCGAAAATATTGGAAAACTCAAATCAGAACTCTTGGTGTTCTTTTGGCTTTTCTTCAAGGCTTTTCGGGAGCGGACATTCAAGAGGAGTATCAGAAAGGTGCTGTTAACGCTAATGAGTGGGCACATGCCAGAAAGCGGCGACTCAAAAATTTTTCCGGCTTTCAAGAAAAATAGGACTTAAATGTTGCACAATTTGAAAATGCTTTGCTTTGTTTTCCTAAAAAGTCGAATTTTTGCGCTTAGATATTGCAGATTCTTGTTTTGGCTTATCTGTTTGATCGCATTTAATCATAAACGCGGCAACTTTCAGCTCTTATCAGCCAATAACACGAGATCTTATCATTGCTAGCATTCTCCCTGATCCTATATCTTAGTGATATTTTAGAGGTGAAGTACCAGAGGATCCATTAGATGATCAGGTATCAATACAACAAGTTATGGAGCAATTCGCCATCATATGCCGTTGTGAATATGATAAATCAGCACAGTTGATGATCACATTGTTTGATCATGACTTCGCCATTTTCGAAAGGGCTACAAATCCACCGGTTGCTCGTTAATCTCTCTTTTTTTTACTTCATTTAGTATCTGTTTGTTGTTTGTCTTGATAATCGTTAATGCTTGACAAAAGTAAGTAAAAAAGAAATTTTAATATTCGCCTAATTTACTAGCATTGAAAAATAAAATGCTATTCGATGAGAGCGGGCACGGACAAGTTTCGTTGTTACAGTCGGGTTTTTGGGCCGTTCGGTCATGAGGTAGGAAGGGGGACGGAGGTAAGGAGTATTAATGAGAACTCAGCCGCTCTTCATTATCTCAAGGTGTGATTTTTCTCTATTCTATTTGTCGAAATTTGAATCGGTCGTTTGAAACTTGAAACTTAAAAGTTTTGTCAATCATCCTCCTTTCGGCGTTGTTCTGGAAGTCGTCAATTTTCAGGTTTTATTTTTAAGTTTCTCTAAGTTTTATTTTTGCTTTGTTTATAAACATATTTTGGCTTTAAAGTTCTGGAGATGCCTAATCCCACATTCGTTTTGAAGTATCGCATACTTCTGCAGTCTTTTCTGCCATATTCATGTGAAAATGGAGAAGTTTCATTTCAGAATTTAGTGCTAGGTGGTAGTAGTCGAATAATGACCATATTTCGCCTTTTCTATCGTATAATCATTGCGATGATTCTACTGAAAGCCGTTATAGAGCACCGATGTGAACATATCGATAGTGCGTCTCACATGGTTGGTAACAATAATCGGTGCAGCAGTGCAAGGCAGAGCCGCATTCAGCAACTCAGATGAGCACGACGTTGTTGATGGTGATCTTGTCTGCAGGTGTCGTCTCATTGCGCCCATTATGTAAAATTGTAGCAATACCTTTGCGGCATCTTGGTAAATCTGTTGATCGAACAGCACTGTGTACTATGCAGATAGGTGAAGAAATATGTCTGCTGCATTGCCGATGGTCGTATAGTCTTCGAAGTTTTTAGGAAGAGGGAATTATTTCTCCCTGAACACTTTTGAAGTGGCGCAAATGTATTGCGGTAGAATTCACTTTGATTCAATTCAAACTTCAATGATGACCACATATAATGGTGAATTGGATGCTTTTCGACGAATGGAATAAATAGAAACAGATTTTGTTGAGATTTTCATGATAAAGAAAGGAAAGTGGAGATTCTAAGGTGATTTAATTTTCCATAAGTTCATAGGGGAACTGAACTATAGGTTAATATATTTCAGAGTATTGAAGTTAATGGAATTGTCTGATGGACGATTATCGACAGGTGTACCTGGCAATCTAAAGTTGGAAATGGCATTCCTTTATACGTTGGAGCAATTCAGGAAAGTGTATGTCAGTGATCAAATTCAAAAACTCGGCAGAGTATACGAACAATTGGAGAAGAATCTAGGATTGCAAGACGAATCAGCCGTACTTGTCGTATATGTGAGGAAAATGTATGTTTTTTTTTCTTACTGAAATTAAGACAAAGTGCTCATCATGGCTGATCAAGTTGGAACTTTGAAATCCATATGCTCATTAAAGATGAAAAGTTATAGGTGCTTCGCTGTTGTGCATTTTTCTTTTCAGTTGTCTTATCTCAATCGTATAGTTTCATTTAAGTTTTATAAAAGATCTTTCAACAACTCAAAAATATTCGATCTCGCTTATGCAGCATTGGCACTGAATTAGTTGATTATATGGTTACACAGTAAGATGAAGAAGTAATAGCAAGATTGAAGTGTTGCAATATCAGAGAGCTGCGGTATCAGTTTTTGGGGTAATAGAGTCATGTTGTTCCTCAAAAATTCGATATGTCTGCATTTGTCTTTTGTTGTTGTTGTTGAAATTTATTTTTGAGTTTTGCAAACATTGCTATTTATAGCATAATGGCGAATAAAGTCGTTGTATTATAGAATAACCAACCTGAAATATTGGGCTCGCGAGGAGAAGCTCATCGATCAGACACTCAATCTTCTCAATGAGTTGTCGTTGGGCTATACTGCTGCTAGACGACTTGTTCGACTTCCCGACATTCAACTACTTCTCAACAATCATACTGTAAGCAAATGTATCTACCGATCCAATAAGCAGTTCATTCACGTTTTTGCCTTAATAGAAATATTTGGGATGGCGGACTTAGGTGTTTAAAATATTTATTCGATTAATTTTGAATGCGTGAATTCAAGCCGAATGTTTTATTGTCGAAAATGGAATTTATATGATTTAAGCTGATTTTCTATTACCAAAAAGTTGAGAAGGAAAGTAGGTCATAACCTAATATTATAACAACTAAGGAGAGTTGATCTAATTAAGGCGAAATGAGTGAGAAGAAATTTGCAAGTGATCTTATATTTTGTTTTATAGGCGCAGCATTTTGCATTTCTATCATCAGACACGGACCTGGTTACGATGCGATCTCGAACTACCTTCTACGCTTCACTAATGCGACTTCTCTGTCTTGATCTCAGCGAAGATGATCCCCTATTTATTTCATTTATGCAACCACTCACCGGTTAGACAGTTTTTTTTATTATCTTTATTTTTTGTCTGATAAGTAAGAAGAAGATGGGGAGGCTATAATGAACTAGAATTGATTTCGCTTATGTCGAGATTTTTCACTGAGTTTGAGAGAGAGTCATAACGATTAAATGCATATATGTTTAAAAATTACTCGCAAATCAAGAGAAATTAGTAGATGTTCAGAATTCGAAGTCAACTAACCCTCGATTTTCATTTAGACCGTCGATTTTCATCGTTTTATGATTTCGATAACTTGTTTTGGGTTATGTGAACATCGTTAAAGTCAATATTTTTTGCAATTTCAGCAGCGCATAGGTGGAATTCTTTGATAGTATGGAAAGTAATCAGTGGTGATTGTTTGCAGATACGGTACGTGAAATCTGTGATGTATTCGCTATGAATACACCGTCGGTGGATCAGGAACGCGTTCAGGTTATTTTCTCAATAGCACATTGTTTCCTTATCGTCGATCTTCACTTGAGACGGGGGAATGGATTGGGCAAAATGTTTGGAGGGTAGGTGACGTCATTATCTATAGCGAAATGTGTTGATTTCGAAAGAATATGCACTGATGCTTGGAGCCTCAGTGAAGAACATAAGTGCTAGGAGATGGGAGCTCGCCATGCAGTTCCTCAAAGTTTTCCACTGTTAACACAGCTGTGTGAAAAGGTGTGATCACGTTCAGAGATGATAATGAAATCGAGATAATCTGGGAAGCAATGGCATTTGATCTAATTTGCGGAGGTAACCTTTAGATAGAGATGAACTGGAGCGAGATAATGACGAGGCCAGAAAGCGCAATTAGAAAAAGAAAATGCAGGGAAGGAAAAAAAACTATAGCTGAAAAGGCAAATAATGGCACTACAATTAGGACGTTTTAAGGTCAGAAACCGACAAACTGAAGATTTCCTGTTAAACGCCAATGCCGAATTTCTGCTTGTTCGGCTTGCAGTTTAGTGAAAAATGCGATTGATACAAAATATCCTGGAAATGTTTCATTGAAATTGTTTCCGGAAAATGAAAATGTTTTAGAGAGCAGTTATTGGCCTATGTCGAGATATTCGTGGAGTGGCAATCTCATGCCATACAAAAATGGTTTACGCAATGCTCTTCGATTGGCTGTTAGTGATTTTGAATAATATTTTTTTTATATTTCTGTGCATGATGAGAATGGAGAGAGGCTTGATGGAATTATATGACAGGGAATATGAGGTTTTAGCTTTGTTCACTATTGTTTTTGGCAGTCTTCTTCCTCTAAAAAATACGTCATCCGTTTAGCATAAATAAACGACCTGTATCTTCTATGTTCATGGAATATTTCCTGATGGTTTCAAGCAGAAGTAGCTAATAAGGTAGAATTCCATTATTTCAGATACCCTAATGTGTTTTCAATTATGGCACGTTCAGTGGAGCTTTGGACAGGTTGTAGTGATGTGGTGAGCCCAGTATTGAAGTTATTATGCGAGTTGTGTCAAAATAAGCAACAACGACTTCAGTTTGAGATGTCATCTTGCAGCGCTGTGCTACTCTTCAGAGAGGTTTCCAAGATTATCTGCACATATGGTACGTGTTTATATGCTTCCTGTATATTTATGTCATTTCGGGTCTTTTTCTTTCGTTTAGGAAGATAGAGATTAATAAATTGTATTCGAGCATAGAGATTTATGTCCCCTGTGATTATTAGTTGCTTTCTTTGAAATTTTTCGCCGTAAGATAAGATATCGATATGCAGCATCCTTAATGCTGCAAGTTTTTCTTAAAGAAATTGGCTTCCCATAGAATTGGGGGACTATATTATTTTAAGGATCTTATAGTGGGAGAGATGACATCAAACAGGATGAAGAGTTTATTGTTCACTTATTTTTGATAATCGAGGTTACTCTACAATTACGTTTAAGGAGAACGAATGTTGGCCTTACCAGCCGTACAACCGGAAGACGCATATCGAGAACGCTATAAGAATATATCAAGTTGTTTTGCAACATTGAAGATGGCGCTTAGTGGTTCATATGTACCGTTTGGAGTTTTTCGTCTTTATGGCGATACATGCCTTCAGGATGCGCTCTCGATGTTTGTAAAGATGTTTATGGTGATTCCAGAAAATGATTTTCATGTGAGCCATTCTCGATGTTGTTCCTGATTGTTTTCACCATTTCCTTCGCAAATCCTTTATCTAATTCTATGCGAACCTAACAGAAACAATGAAGGAATGAAGACTTGCTTAGTGGATTAATTTTCCTTTTTTATCGATTTTTCTGTTAAAAAGTGTATACCATTTTGTGAAAGTTCTTTTCAGCGTCATGTCCTCCCAGTAAGAGGAGTTGTAATAGGAAAAAAAGAAATGAAAGCCACTTTCGGTTTAAGAACCTAGACACCTCATGTGAATGGAGGGAGAAGGTAAAAGAGTTCGCGTTTTTACTGTTTTATTCATGTGTTACAGTTTTGATCTTTTTTTTAGTCATATGCAAAAATCGCACAAAATTTCTATTCGCTATTGGAGTGTATAGCACAGGATAATATATGTTTCTTATCGAATGTACAACCTGATGTATTCACTTCCATACTTCGATACATTCAACAAGGCGCCGTCTCGCTGGATGCTGTTGTCGTATGTGTCACCTTCAATTTTCATAGCACACCAAGCTCAAACTTGGGTAATTAAACTTGGGTAATATAATTAAAAAATTTTTCTGTTATTGCAATTTCCTCGTTTTGTTACAGGTGTTTTCTAAGGCATCTTTCCGATGTTTTCTCTCCGTAAACCTTTTTTGTGCTTATGAGGAGTGATGCCGAAAATTGTTGTGCTAGCATGAATGCATAGTCGAAATTACTTTCTCCTCTCCTCCCTCTAGCTATTGGACCATCTTTTAGACCCACTGATCTTTACCTTTCGTAGGATGCTGTTTATGAGGATCGAGAATAGCTCATCTTTTAGAATGATAAACACTGAAATTGAGTATCACATGGTGGTTTACTAAATATATGTGTTTGTGGTGTATCCGATCCTAGGTTGATGCCTCTCTTCTGCCCTTCTTTTCTAATTAATATTTGCAGGTAACCGCATCATGTGCAACGTTGGATATGTTATTGAATTATTTGTATCGTCGATTGACACGTGCAACGCCTATTCGAACGCACGTTGGCGCTGAGCCTGAAGGAGAGAACTGTATTCGTGCCCTTGAGGCACAACCCTCACTTCTTTCTGAGGTGAGTTTTATTTCTCTTTCAAAATGGCTACAAAGATGGAGGGCGTATATTTGATCATTATCGATTTCTTATTCCCTTTTCATATTCCCATACTCACATAGTAAATTCAAAATAATGTGATATATTGTTGTTGTTTCTTGTGCGAAGCTAATACCTGCTTATAGTGCTAATTGTTTGAATTGTTTTATTCATGTTTGGTATAGTCGGAAGTGCGAATGTAGTTGAATTACTTATATGACGAAAAGAGTGCCACAATGCAAAACTAAGTGGTACTTGTTAAGATATCTCAAATATTTGCTTCATAATTAAGGTGCTTGCGGTGATGTTGAATGCAGTGATTTTTGACGATGTGAAATGTCAATGGTCGATGTCAAGACCCTTACTTGGTCTTATCCTACTACAAGAGGAGTTCTTTCAACAATGGAAAATGGATCTTATAAATCAGCAACCGGCCGAAAAGCGGGTTCTATTCGAAGAGGTTAGTGTTCTCTCAGTTTAGCGTAAAATAAAAGCCCTATAATATGTCTTTTGGCGCTTGCGTCCTAATGGTTTATTTCGCTCACGCGACGTCTATGTCGCGGACAATTGCGCCACGATTCAGTTGCTCCACAGCACGATTGAATATCTTATGATTCAATCGTTCATCACCATTCTGCAGTATTTTGCGGTGCATTTATCTTTTACGGTGTATTTGTGATGCAAATTGCCATTGTTTGAGAACCCTCTATTTCACTTCACTTCTTAGTAGATGAATTCTCCCTCAAAGAAAAATTCCTCAAAATCTGGAAAAGAAGTGAAAGATTCGAGACTCTAGTCTCATTAACTGCTCTGCCTTGATGTACTATGCGATGTTTCAAATTCTTTCGATGAATTTACAGTCATTCGCGGGTTTGATGGATGGTATTGAAAGAAATTTGAACACTCGAAATAAGGACGTTTTCACACAGAATTTAACGATATTCCGTCGATCGGTTAGCTTTCCCCCTTTCTTATGTTTTATTTCTTCCTTCTTTTTTTAAAAATATTTTTTTTCAATTTGTTTTCAATTCTTTACGAATAGGAGAGGTCTTTCAAAGGGGCAGGCTGATATCTGCCGTGATATGAACGTAGGATATGAGTAGTTTTAAGACGAATGCATCATTGTTTTGCTCGAACAATCGTTTAAACCTTTGCAGATTGTCGAAGTAATAAAGGGAGTGGCGACACCAACCATTCAGTCTGTCACCTCAGCGTCCGATATGATGTCATAGTCGTATGAATTGCTGTCCATCGCAGTTACCGTCATATTTCATCGTTTTCTATCTCAACTTGAGGCAATTTAATTGTTTATGAAGATGGGAAATGGTGAGATAACGCTGGTTTTTTTCTTGATCAAACGGCTAGAAGACATATTATTTCTTGACGGCTATTTCTCCCTCCAACTGTGATGATCGTCGTCTATGGTTTAGCTAATACGGAAAATAAAGTTAAGAGTGGCTAATTGAAAGTTTAAAAAAAAAAGACCAAAGAATTAGAGTTTTATGGTGTGATTTTACAAATCGATACAACTGTAATCATTCTCTACCGAGTGTAATATTGCTTTGAGATGTTCTTTTTTTTTTTTTTTTTTTTTTTTTTTTTGCTCAAATCGGGAACCGCTCTATAAAAATCGTTTATATTTATATTTGTCTATAAAATATTTGTGAATCGATACACTATGATTAGATTACTGTGCAAATTGTATTATTGTTGAGCTTTCAACTGGCATACATCCATAAGGTTTTTAATATGATTTTGTTGGGAAAATATTTAGCATTTTAGAGGAGAGATTCGATTTGTTTTATTGGTTCTATCAATGAATTTTAGTGGAAAATTTTTTAAATTATTTGCTTCGAAATTGAGATGTGTCAGTTTTTATGAAATAGCTTTATATAGTACTTTGAATTTATTTTTTATTTTTTATTTTTTTGTTCAATTTAATGAATAGATAGATGACTTGCTATCTGTAGACTGAGGGAAATAGTTGAAGAAAACAAAACAGAATGTGACAGCTGTGTGCACGCATAAAAACCCGTTGAATATTAGTATGTTGAGCTAAAAGAAAGAAAAAACAAATAGAAGAAAGAATAGTTGAAGAAATAAATGTATATTCACATATATGAACACGATGATCTATAAGTTGACAATAAAATATGTGGGGTTCGTAAGTTTATGGAAGTAAAAGTAGTAAAATGGAATAGTAAATTACCGAAAAAAATAAGTAAAACGATATGCATATGCTGGGTTAAAATGTAGTTCGACCCATTCCAAAAGAATTGTAATTTTTCTTTGCGTTATTCCACTTTAATTTTTTTGCTAGAGATTTGGTTAAAGTGGATTTCACTTAAATGATGATTTCTTCAGCACAACTTTATAGTAGATCGATTTTGTGTTGATACCTCAGCATAGCGCTGTATTACAACATGTATTGGGCGATCGTTCATAAAGGTTAGTGCTTCAGGAGGGAAGAGAGGGCAATGAAAAAAGATTGATCGACAATTCGTGCATTCTTTTTGGGGGATTTACCCTTTCCTGTGAGCATATTTCAGGGGATAATCTATCAACGATTGTTTGGGGATGAGGTAATCAAATACAGATATTATGAGAGGGTGGGTAACGGCGTTCTGCTTTAAGTATTGCCGTCGTGTTGCTGATGCGGTTTGTGGCATAGCATTTCGATTGTTTTACTATATCATTGTTTTTTAAATCTCTTTAATACTGGTGCACTTACGGGGTTTGTTGAAATTTATCATTCGTGTTTATCTTTCGCCGACATTATCGTTATCAAGTTTTATGCGTTTTTTTTCATTTATTTACGCTTCAATTATTGTTTCGAATTTCTTTTACGCCTCGTATTCATGAGCTCAAGTCTTGGAATTAGGCCGTTTGTCGCGTTGATGAGAGTATTTTAAAACAAATGCATAATAATTCAAATGATTATTTGACATTTATAAAAGTACACCTTTAATATAAAATAATATTTAAAAAAAGAGGGATTAAACATGCTGTAGATGAATGAAAAAATAGGAATAAGATAATAAAGCTGACATCGTTTAATTTCCAACAAGACCTACGAAGTTATTTGGGGGGAGGGGAGCTTGGATAAATTTCAACTCCGGGGAGCAGGAAATGTTGCATTTTTCGCACCGGTCAACACAGCTGGTGAAATAAAGCTTTTACTGTTTAACAATGTGAATTTTCCGTTAAGCAAGTGCTACGAATTTTTAATGCTACCTAGGGGATTACGTAGAGATTATGGATAGTTAGCCTATCGAAGGTAATATGGAGGTGATAAGCGGGGAAAAGAGGATATATGGATGATATGAGCTCGAGTATAGAGGGAGGGTCATTCTCTTCATTTATGCGTTGCTTTGAAATGATGAAGTTGTAATATTGTGTTCTCGAATGCAATATGCGCTTTTATGCTCCGTTAATTGTGTTGCTAAGTTGTGTTCTATGTTGTTGATTAAAAAATTTCGATGGAAGTATATCTTTATCGTTGTTTACGTTGATCTTCGTTACCAATATACTTCACTCATTGGTTTTTAGATCCGATATCGAAGGTCTTTTAATATTTACCTTTTAATAAGATTATTCCAAATAAAATTAGCAATTTATATAAATCATTAAATAAATGCATTTTTGTTATTTAGAGAGAAGTGAAATATTTTTCTTTAATTTTAATACGTTATTGAAGAGATTTAAAACATTTGAAGAAGGCTGGTTGGTTGTTTTTGCAAGCGAATTGCTCCTTGTTTACGTCAAACTTGCCCACGGGTGGTAGTGTTGCGTGTTATTGATCGACTATCGGGTGTGGCCAAACATTTCCCTTGTACTTAGTGTTGACTGCATCATGGCACCCGTATTGTTCGCCGATTTAGTTTCTATTTGATTGCTGCGTGAGCTTTTATATTAATAGTTCAACTTGAGTTGTTTTGTTAGGTGAGCTAGTTGAAGATTAGATTATGCTATGAAGGTAAGTGCTCATGGCGGAGATCATTATAGGTTGCAGTTAGGATGTCTTTTACACCCTGAGGTATGAAGCTTAGCATTCTGGATATCGGTTGTTCAATGTAGTGTAGGATTTTGATTTGAATCTTCAAGGTAGATTAGCGAGTTTCGTTCGATTGTGTTGCCATCTTCCAGACAGAATATAGGAGTTACAGCTCTAGCAAGGAAAGGGAAGCTAGGCATAGTTGCTGCGAATGGCGACCAGGGTTGCGCTCATACCCAGTGCCATCCTAGCCGCCATTTCGCGCCAGACATTCACGTATTGGATCACAAAAATACCTACACTTATACTCTTCATTAAAGTTTAACGCTTTATCAGTGCTTGCAAATGTTTTTAAGAAGTGATGCAAAGCGTTCTCAAAATTGCCGTATAAAACAATTCACGTATATCTGAATTAAACTTAATAAAAGTGTTAATGAAATGCTATAATTCAGCAACGAATGATCGCATTCCATTTGTGGTCTCTATGGCCACTATTATTTTTACTGAATTATTCGCTATGTCAACGAATAGAATGGGATGCGGGCAACTTCCCAAATCCAACGACGGGCGATTTCAAACGATGCAATATGAGGACGACGGCAAGTATTTGTGATCCGGATGCAATACTTACCGAACAACAACGCTATCGTCTTAATCATGAATTGCATCAACTCGAATCACGAACAAGGCAGGTTAGCAGATTCTTTAATATTATTGCTTGTTTACTCATGTTTATATATAGATTGTGGATTGGTTTCTTCGTCTTGTAGATTTCAAAATCATTCTTTTTATTTTAAATTACTCTTATCAACTTTTTGTATAGGATTGAAGTTGACAGTTTTACTGAGAAATTCTTAGGAATAATGGCTATTTAATAACGATATGAAGACGTTCAATATTACACTGAATTCTTTCTTTGTTCTTAGGTTAATCTTTGAAGGATCAATTATTTTTCAGGATCATGCGCCTGATTTCTGCCAGAAAAAGGGTATCACTGCAGCGATGGGAATTGCTAAACATGTGAGAGGAGGCTCCGAACGAGTAAGTGCATCGTTTTCGATTCTTTCATTGCCGTTGAAATTGTCTCTTTAATTTAGCTGTGGTCAGTTCTTAGCTAGTCATACTATCGTTATTTCTCTACATTTTCAACATTTCTCTACCTGAACCGATTTAGTAGAAAGCCCAGTCGACCTGATAGCTATTTGAGTTTGGAAAACAATTATAAACATATATATCTTGGTCATCCGCTGCAAAATCCTCCTTCGGTGCCTCATTGATAATCCGGCCTATCAAGTGATCAAGTGATATCTTGGTCATACCTTATTGTTGTTGTGTATTTTTATATTTCTTTTGTGTTTGCAGTTTATCTTTTGAGAGAAGTCGGAATTCATTAAGAAAGAAAATTATATCGATAAGTTTTTCGTAATAAAACCTCATAAGTAGTGACATCACATTAGGGTATTAGTCCCTAATGATTGATAACGTTATAGGCGGTACGAGATATGGCAAATGAAATGCTCAACAAATGGTCTCTGGATGATCAATGTCAGAAATCGGTGGTTATTGTGGTTGCAACCGAGGATAAACGCTTTTGGGTGGCACGTAGTCCACGAGTTCCTGTATATGCCGCCGAATTTAATCAAATATTCGCTGATCAGGTAGGTGGAGAATTTTTTGCACACTTAAAATGATCCAATGAGTTCATTCTAATTGTAAATTTCATGTCGAATTTGTGTTTACTAAATTGAACAGACTAAATTCGAGTAAACAACAAGTTTTTCGTTATGGGCTTTAAACTAGACGTTATTTGCGTTGTTAATATTCCTATGTACAGATAGATAGTCGATCAAATCGTTGATTATATGAAGATATCATGCTTATTTTGCTTATATTCTTTACTGCTTTACATTTAATCGTGATATAACGTTTAGATTTCTTATGTAAGTTATCTGCCTAATAAGTAGATGGAATACTCGGCGAATGTAAAAAATATATTTCACTATAGGGCCTCAATGTCTTGGAATGTCCACTATTTTTAAATGTATTCCCATTAGTTATTTCTAATAAACGAAGCATTAAATCGTGGAGGGTGTTATTTGAGATATTTGGTTCTAATTCGTTGGTAAAAATTGCATGCGAAATATTTCAGCTTTTATCTTATTATTTTTAAGTAGCTTTCTAGGGTTTATCTCGCATGCCATAGTCAGAAGACCACAATTATCTCCTTGATTTTCTGCTATTCCGTTTTTGTACTAATTTTAGAGGCCGGTATTCGAGAGGGGAGACTATGCGCAAGCGTTGGGCAATATTATGCAGCAGACTTGGGAGAAAGCGCTCTCGAAGCAAGGTCCTAGAGGTGATGGTGGTGGCGGCAGCGGTGGTCGTGGTGGATATGACGGTGGCATGGGGGGCCACGGTGGCAAGAGTGGTGGGACGGGTGGTGGTGGAGTTGACCAGCCGGGCTTTAAAATGCCTTCGATACCCAGGATTCCGATATGGGTGTGGCTGGCAATTATCTGTGCTATCATCCCGCTTCTTTGTTGTTGTTGTCTCTGCTACTGCTGCTTTTGCCGGAAGAGCGGTGCAAGTTCAAGCGCACGGAGACAACTGCCATCTGATATTGAAAGAGGCGGTGGGATGGGTGGTGGAAGTGGAGTCGGCCAAAGAGGAAGGGGTGGAGGTCTAAATAGCTTCCTTGGTGGGCTTGGTGGTGCAGGAATAGGTAGCCTTGCAGGGCGCTTGCTGAGCGGTGGGGGTGGTGGCAGACGAGGTATGCGTGCTGGCGAAGGAGATCCAGGATATCAAGGTGGCGGAACATATCCGGCTGGACCATACCACCCTCCCGCAAAGGATGAAAATCGAGGAGGGCTATATCCGAATGTACCTGTAGCTGATGAAGGTGGTGGTGGTAGCTGGGGTGGGAAGTAAACCTCGGTGTCAGATTGCCGCAAACATTATTTCGTCAACAATTCACTAACTGCCTGAAAGAAAAAGTTTCTAGCTGTAGAGTCCTTTTCTGATGTGAACACACTGGGATAGTGAGTCTTCGTTTTTTTTCTTACCTGTAGTTTAATTTGCGATTATATGAATGGTAGTGCCATTTGCGATAATAATAGTTTAGTGTAAAATATGAGATTTCCACAAAAACAGTCTCTTCAATTCTCGAATCTTTTGCTTCCATCGGCTATTGAATTATTTTCAAACTGGAGAGTGAACACAAAAATCCAATCTGAGAGAAAATATTTCTTGTCTAAAGCTTTGCATTTTGAACGCTTTGCTCTATTTCGAGCAATTAGAGCCCTCGATAATTATTAAGGATCTTCTCTTACGAGGGCTACTATAATTGTTGTTCGTTGTGAAGTGAGTGCAATTAAAATGTGACCACTATAAATGATCCATGAAATCGCACTTAGCTCGGCCTCGTTAAAGCTTAAAAAAATCTGTTCTTTTGTTAATGTCGGAATATCTTTTCAGTTGATTTCATAGATTTTGATGTCTAAACAAGCATTTACTTTATTTTCGTCAGCACTAAAATGTTTAATTTTGGTGCTCTTTAATTAAACCAAAACTCGTTTAATGCACTACCTCTTATCACTATTCAATCTCATTAACCAAGAGAAGAACTAATGAAAAAGTGGGGAATTTTTCGAATTTTAGAGGAATTTATTATATAATTATTTAATCGAATGTTGTTTGAATCGATTATTCGAATGCCATCTTTTTTTTTCCACTTTTCTTTTCTTTTTTTGCTTAGAATAGCTAATTATCTGTCATCATATTCTACAAAAAGGAGTTATAGTTGCTCTTTATGAGAGAAAAGTGAATTGCGTTCTTGCGTTATGTTCATTCGTTTATGAATAGCAAGATGCCATATACTGATAGATTTTAATGCATCCCACTTCACTCATATTGAATCTCCTTTAATCTTTTTTCTATAATCGCTTATAATTTCATCTCATATTTCATTGACCATTTACTCTTAACATTGAGGGATTTCTTATGCAATATATTGAGGAGGTATGGAAGTAGGGGAAACTTTGCCTGATGTTTTACTCAGTCACTTCGATCATTACATATGGTCGTTGTTTCCTTGAAAAACTTTGACTGTTTCTTTAATTTGCATAAAATCTACAATTTCAAAGTTAAATTAAATCCATGCTAACGTAATGCTGATGCAGTTTTGTTTGAAAAACACATCAACAACAATATAATTTAATCAATTAAGTAACGGTGATGAAATATGAAGTCGACTCTTGAGTTCATTAACGATATCTAGCTTATGTGAGATTTGCACTTGTCGATTAAAAAAGCAAATTTGTTTTATAAGTTTCTTTGTTGCTTTCTTTATTTATTGATGAGAATATATTCCTTCAATATATTTACTTATTACTAGTGTATTGTCATTGACTAGATGCTTTTTATCAAAACAGCTCTCCTTTTATAGGAAAGCAGAGTATTTGCTTTTATGCCATCATTGTTTTCATTATTGGCCAATTTATAACATACGTAAGCATTGTAACGAAAATACCAGCTGTAAATATTGCTTTTTTTGTTTCCAGCTTCATTTATCGCTAATGGATTCTTAATTAAGGCGTATATTCTGATATTCGGACGACTTTTAGCAGGCAGGATGGATCTTTATTCACCATGTCCGCCATGGCGAATAAGAGATTAATAAGGGAGGATGAGATGCCGCGATCCACCGACACAAATACGACGCAATATATTGACGACACACTAAACTGAACTGAACTGAACGTACACTGCCCGAATACAACTCTTATGTAGCGAATTACATGACGATATTGAAACAAGTGCAACACTTTAACATTCAG
Source organism: Baylisascaris schroederi (assembly GCA_006503575.1). NCBI lineage: Eukaryota > Metazoa > Nematoda > Chromadorea > Rhabditida > Ascarididae > Baylisascaris > Baylisascaris schroederi. The sequence goes on along the minus strand of QEWY01001061.1, from coordinate 57,340 downwards.
TGCAAATGAAGGCTGTTTTTCTTTTTCTTTTCACTCGAGGTCCCATTCATCGACTGTAGCCATTGACCCGTCCATTCACTTGAAGGCTTAAGTCGATGCCCTTTTATCGTTACGTTGCACTTTAGCCGTCCGCGGTGAGTCATATTTTTTACCTAATTAGTTTTCTCTATCGCTTTCGCGACAGGATCCATCGTTCAGCACCTACAACGTTGGAAAGCAACGGATCGTTCCTATTCGGCAAGTCCAACATCATTTCCGAGGGAAGGGACCTTTTCCTTGTGTTGATCGTGTATTGTTAGCAGTTAGTGAAGGGTAAGATTGAGATGTCAACATAGGTGAACAACGAAAATGAACTCTTAATTTGAGAAAGGACTTTCAGAGAGTCAACTACTTCTGTATCCATTTAGAAAGACGTGATTTTTTAAAGTGAATCTTATCATGGAGCGAATATAACGGTTATTTTCTATGCTACGGGCATAGAAAACGAATGTTTCCACCGTGGAAGGGACAATTACTAACATTATCCACGCACGTTTACTCGACCTCCGCAGAAGGATCCTCATGTGCGGAGAAACGAGCCTAGCGAACAAACGATGGATGGCTCATAGAGCTTCTATTAACCCGGATCGCTACCACATTCCTCGCTTAGCCTAGCCTTTTCTGCCCTGTGAGTGAGTTGACTGCACATAAAGGCCGTAAAGCAATACAAAGTCGCTAGGTGACAGTACCAAACAACAAATTTTCATAGTGTTTTATTTTAATGCATCTGCAAAGAAACAAAAATACCGGGTGAAATTTTAAAAAATATTACAAAGCGATGCTTAGAGCAAATCTCATTCCTTAACTGAAAAAATAAAACATTGAAGAATCCGCACAAGTTCAAAACATAATAATGAGTGCGAAAAAAAAAAATGAAAGAAATAAATACGCTTAAAGAACGGCCAATATAAAACACAACAAAGAGAGAACATATCGGATCGATTCTTTGGCCGTTTCAGAGATGAAAACGAGGAAGTATGAGACGAGCGAGAGACTAGATTATGCTTCAATAGTTACAGAGTGTTATACTTGCAATAAAACGGGAACTATCTTTTCTGGGTCTTGCAATATTCACCCAATTACTGCACACTGAGGTTGATTTCTTTCCCTATCAAAACAATTTCGCATAGCTATGTGATTGCTTCTTCTAATGCTTACATAGACAGAACGACCCTTGGCTATGAATAGGAGAAAATTTAGTTGATGCTTAGCTAAACAGGCAAAAGGTATGGAAAATACAAATGTAAAATCTGTCATAAAAGTTGTAAAAAAGACGCTGAAACGTGATCTCAGAAAAAAACAAAAAATATAAATAAATAAGTAAAAATTCCACAGCACGCAACGTTCATTTCAAGTTCGGCTCTTCGAATTCAAAACCTTGTCGTTTCCACCATAAATGCAAGAAAAATTTAGCCCTACTTCTTTGGCGAATTTCTCTGAAAGTACCCGAATATGCTAGAAGAAACAAAAAAAACAAACAAACAGTAATACAAATTTGCTACCGATAATTCCAACTAAATTATCGCACAATTCAACATTTGCTTTGCAATTTTCAATCTTAATAAACAGTATCGATCAATGCATTAAAAAACCTTTGAGGACATGCCTTTTAAGCTTTTGAAACCTTCTCCTCCTTCCGGCGATCAATAAAATCCAAAATTTTTCTCAAAAAAAATCCATAAAATACGATGGTTGATCCTTAACTATAATTTCTCTATTCCCAAAAAAATATTTACTCCAAGGTCGATAGTACTTCTTCTATATATGATGTTTGTTGAATATTTGCGACAATTAGTTTCGAAGAGATTATTATGTGACGGAATACGTTCCGCAATGAGCACAAAAAAGCGAGATTCCAAAAATAGAAGCATTAATAAAGAATATTGGTATATTTTATGATAGAAACAAACGTAACTAAATGGCATAAAGCGAGTTTCAACCACACGCTAAATATGAGCGAAAAATGAAAGAAACGCCACTCTGCATTGCTTCGTTGAAAATACTCAATAAAAAATTCGTAATCAAATGGGGAGCATCTCAAAAATATCTATTTGCAACAATAGAAAAATTAAGTGTTAACTCCTTTCCGACAATTATGCCCCATATCACTCATCGTGGTATATTCTACCTATAATCTATATATGAATATAAACCACTTAATGTTCGAAATACTCCCTCATGCATCCCACATCGGTAGTCAAATTGCGTTCACCATTGTGAAAGAACCCTATCAATTTCTGAAGAAATAAATTCCATATAAATAAAATACTCGCAATTCCATTTAGAGCCAAACAAATTTGTTTTAAACGATCAACAATAAAATTAATCGAAGAGGTTTTCACTAAAACATCATAAATAGTGATCGAATCTATGAAAATAAAAACCTCTTCCGCCGACTCCCTCTAGCAACACAAATCACCGTCACAAATAGGTCCATCGTTTTGAATACTGCAAGTAGTGGAAAGTTCCCATCTGTTTTGCTATCTATAACTTGCAAAATAAAAAGTTCCCTGAGATGAATTTATTTTCATTCAATATCAAAAAGATTTTAGATGAATAACGGATCCGCCATGAAAGCTTCATTTGATAAGCGATTTTAATATCTAAAATAGCTTATCAAATAGTTTTTTTTTTCCAGCATATTTCCATTAAAAAATGCGTGATTCAATTCCCTCTCACAAGTTAGATTTCAATTTGGAGGCTGCAAATGCGCAAAATCGTAAATGTGTTTGACTTTTGAAGTAAATTTGTTGCATATGTGTGGTGACATTCGAAAAAACCAATGCACGAAATCGAAAGCGATTCGTTTCGAGAATTGGCAAGTCTTCAATCTGCCTCAAAAGAAAATAAAAGCCAACCCACCAAGCAATTTTTTTTCCTTTTTTTGCAGCTCTTCTGAAATCAGTTTCATCGATCGCACATGCGCGCAACAAAAAAATAACGACACTCATTCGTCTCGAAATCATCAATACAAGAGGGGTTTTGAGATTTCGTCCCTGAATCGCCTCGAAATTTTCGAAAAATTACTTCTGATTTCTTGGCTTGACCTCAAACATCTAACTGTTATGTATCAAAGATAAAAATGTGCTGACTGCTCTTTCGTGATCAACTTTCAATCTTAACAGAGATAATACCCAGGCAAACAGTATTAGTGGTAAGGGATTTCCACCTCGTTTCCTCCCCCCAAAAAAACGTTCCAAGGTCCCAACAAGTCATTAATACTCCGAAATCATCGGAAATCAGTAAACAATGCAGGAGCGCAAGTAAATAAATAAATATTTGAAAACATCAATAAACCCTACAATAATTCCATTCTAAATGTATTGAAAAGTATGCTAACAGTAATGATTTTCCAAATCTATCGTCCAATATTCAATGATAAATTCTCTGTTATTCAGGAATCTCTTCTAATATGCAACAACGTGAAAAGCCTAGAATGTGGAAAAAAGAAAGTGATTTCAATGAAGAGATTTGCTGCTGTTACACTAACTTACTTGGATTCATATCGTAACTAAGGATTTAGTTGTCAACGAACAAAACAGCATCGAAACAGTAAAGAAACTATGTGAATGTTGAGATAAGAAAATACGAGAAAATTGAAACTCAAAAGAGAAAGGATTTGCTGGACACAATTGAGTATCCACGCTAAGTGATCGCTGCAGTGGTGGGCGAGCTCGAAGTGGCGGTAGCTGTGTTCACCGATGAGGCCGTTAGTTGTGCATCGCGTCGCACCGTATTCGACGAAAAACCTGGCAGATTTGGAAAACGTATTCCAATATCACGTGAAACTTTCACCGGCACCTGAAATTAACTTCATTTATCATTTCAATAAGTCTATAGGTATCTTAGCTTTCCTTATAGAAAGAACTCTTATAAATGCATTAGCATGATCATCTCCTTACTTAACAAAATTAATTTTTGCTAACTATAAAAGTATTTGCTGCCCAAATTTCAAAACAGAAAGCAGTTTATTACAATGAGCTAAATCGATCTAAAATATGCGGTACCGGTCGGTTGATGAACTCATCGACAATAGTCATACAACGACAGTCAGGCCCTTTGTTGATGAAAGAAAGATAAATGGAAGAAGGCAAGAACAGTATAGAAAATTATCCACTGAATAGAACTCGATTTGTTGCATTCGAATTCCTTATCGCAATCAACTCATAAAAAATATGAATTGAATTATAACGTAATTTTCGAAAATCCTCCATTTCATTCCCCTCCGCCTCCTCATCTCATCCCACCTTATAATTTACCAAACTTGTCGCATGCTTACTATTTGGCTAAATTTCTTACCGCTACTCACTCTTTCTCTCTAATATAGATCAAAGGAGAAAAACATCGAAATGCGACTATGAAAACCAAGCAAATGCACAACTATTTCATTTTGCTCTCTTGCATACCTCTCAACTTTCACCTACTAGTATCATAAATTGCTAACCAACAAGAACGGAAACACACATAATAATGTGATCATATTTTAATGATTTAAATGGCCCATGAAATTTCTTTTATAAAATATTCATTCTTTTTTATAATATGACCAGTATGAAACAACTATCCGATCACTGCAAAAAAACTCAGATAAACTTTTAATACCTTTTAAATGTTTGTCACTTTTTTCGCAGTTGAGGAATTATATGAAATATCCTATCATATGTGGTATAGAATAGTGTCTCATGATGTACACTGTGTAAGCAAATTTTGTGACTCAAGGTTCAACTCTTTATGAGTTGAAATCACAATCAGACACACACACATATACACGTGCAGACACGGTGTCGTCGCAATGCACATTTGCGGAATGTTGCAAAAGCGCATTTAAAAAAATTGAAACCTATGTTCACATACAGTATCATCGCTATATATCAATAACCGAATAAATCCATCCCAACAATTCCAACTAAGGGATACCACTTTTCCCGAAAAAATCCCTAAAAAATTCCTGAAATTTTATCATAAAAACCTGACGAAATGTTATCGTGATAATGATAGAGGAAAAAATTTTTTAGAAGAAAGCAAGCCATACAAAGCCAATTATTAGTTTTCACACTAAACTAGTTGTAGAAGATTAAGAAATAGCGAGAGCACGAAGAGGTGAGTTTTAAAAAGAAGTAGCTAGCAATGAAACGAGAGGCTAGAGATAGCGCTTAAGCGCCTAAAATTTATCACAATAAGAATAAGAGATGAAAGCTAAAAGAAGAAGAAGAAGAAGCATAACAATACAAGCAGATATTAACATTTAAGTAGAAAAATATGTATATATAGCGCATCATAATTCATCAAGAATAGCTATTATTTCGTTTAATACTTCAAAGGCATTTTAATATATCCACACATCATTCATCCTAAAATGTTCACAAAACTAAAAAAAACATGCTCAAAATCTTCAAATATCATCCATATGAAGATAGATAATATTGAAAGTTTTCGCTGTTAACCTCTGAGAGAAAACGGCCAAAATAAAATTTAAAAAAAGTGATTCGAATTAAAGAATCAGATTTCATCTATTATCCTCAATAATTATGTCGAAAATAATAACTTAGAATTGAAAAAAGATTTACTCATTTAATGTGTAACCAAAACAACGAGTAATATCTTTCAGTAAGAAAGAGTTACAGCACTAAATTTTCAAATGTACACAAATAAATACGCTTTAATACGTCGATTATATTGATGGATCTATAGAAACATGTAAGATATTTACTGTAATTCACATAGAATGGGAGATAATACCCTTCTAATGGGTATCTAATTCTTATTCATATTACAACAAACTTATAACACTTAGAAATATAAGCAATTAATATTCTCTTTCAAGTGCTTCTCAAATATTTACGAGCTAATGTGCATCCATTAACGCTAGACTGTAAAAGGTAAAGAAAGTCACCTTCAGTAATGGAGCACTTTTTGGCCGAGAAAATAAAAAACCTTCGATGAATCTTCACTAAGAATTTAAACTTTGATTAGTAGACAATAAACTCCATAGCTGACATAAAACTTTGCATTTCACAAATAAATGAACTCATTTTGACCTTAGATTTGGGAAAGGTAAACAAATTTGGGAAAGGTAAAGGATTTGGGAAAGGTAAACAAATTTGGGAAAGGTGAAGGACTCGGGAAAGGTAAACTTCTTCACTAAGCGAAATTTAACGAGTTATAATAGAATGATGTTAGATATCTAACGATGTAGATTCGGGGTATGACAGTTAACAACATAACATTTCTATAGAAAATCAAAGTTATATGCATAGCAACACAAGACTAATTTGTATATTGCGGTGGGTTTCTTCATCTATCGATGGGCATACATTGTTATAATAATTAAAAATTGAATAGCGCTATAAGTTCGAGGAAAATCATCGTAAAAGAATACAAATTATTCAAAACATAAATGAAAAGAACCACAATGACCAGAAACATTAATAGTAACTCTTAGGCTGTTATGAATTTGGAATTTGTCTCTAGTTTTTTAATAATGAAGCAGAGCTCATACTTAAGGCATCGGCTTAACATGCTCAGCGACCTCCTTGCTGCTTGTTAAATATAAAATTCAGTAAAAGCGGAAAGGCTGTGACTCTTACAAATGAAATGAGGGAAATCTCCGTGTATGAAGAGCAGAAAACGACAATTTAGTGGAGATTAAAACAAATAGTGAAGAAAATATTTATAAGCAACAAAAGAAAAACAAATAAAAGCATCCGTTAGCATGGCAACACGTGATGTAAGTAATAATCCAACACCCTCATGCCTCTCAAAGTCATCAGTGAACGTGCTAAAAGCACAGTTTGCGCGAGTTAGTGGTAAAGAAACAAAAGATGAATGGGTAAGCAATGTGCTAGAAAGAAGAAAAAAAGAAGGAAAGTTTTTAAAAAATATAGCATATAGCAGAAAGAAAACGAAACACGAATTGTGCTTGAACTTATAAAAAAATGCAGAGCACATTGAACTTATAAAGAATTTAAAAAAAAAGAAAAAAAACCGAACAATGTTTGTGAATAAAGTGAGAAACGATGTTTCGACAATGATGAAGTGAAAACGTGTAGGCGATGGAACTTTACCTCTCTCCCCCCTCCCCCCCCTCAAAAAAAAACAAAACAATGAACGCACTTCTTTTCCACTAAGATCAGCCCAGTCCTCTCCCCCTTTCGCTCGATTATCATGAACGAATAATTTGCTTCATACGATTGTTTCCGCTCACATTTTTGATACCAGCTCCTTTCTGTTATTGCGTTATATAGTTTACGATGGTCGCACACTTCAATACGACAAGAAAAAAGAACAGAAAAAAAAACAAATTAGGAGCAGTATTGACGTACATGCTGGAACTGTTCTTGAAAATATTCATTGAAAGGTTGTTGGGGGTGCGAGCAACGAGGCGGATGAGGAAAGCGGTGCGTGATGTTGCGGGGAGGGGGTGACAGCCGCCGATAGAGACGCAGCCGAACCCCCTGACGCGATACCACTCACATTCCGTAGACTTCGTGACACCTTCCGTGACGTTTTACGCGCGATCAGCGATGAAAACGGCGCGCTTGTCTAAAAATCAAGCACGCACAAAATAAAATCTCTAGAGTGTATGTAAAATGCGCCTAGATTGGCTGGTTTATTCTTTAGCAGTCCCACAACAAAGTGCTAGTATTTTATGCTAACATGCTGCACACGATCCTATAGTACCAAACGGCTGGTTTTAAATATTGCTTCAGAGTGTCGTTTTATTATACGACAAAGGCATGACGCCTATTAAATTCTGGCACATGTAACTTGAAATGTACAGAACTTAGAGACCGAGAGAAAGATATACTTCATCACTCAATGATAGCGTTCGATGTAACGACAACTTATTTTACAGGTCCAGATCAAGTATGCAACAAGTAATAACTGCAAACAAGACAACCGGCGCATGCCAACTTCGTTATTCCTGCGCAGGGAACGCACTTTCGTTGCGTAATGTAGAGGAAAAAACCATTGCATGCGCCTAGAAAACATCATAGCGCGCATTCTTGACAACAGCTTGGAAGAAAAATAAAAAACAATTGAGCAATGAGATGAGACGCATTTGCAAGGGTGATTTTGTTTAAGATACAGGATATAGTAGATGTTTTCACAGATTCAATACTCAACGCTCAATTGCATAAACCGTTAGAAGTGTATTAATGAAAGAGTGTTAGTAACCAACTCAAGAGACTAACACAAACCAACACGTTGCAAAATAGCGCTAAGAATGGTGTAAACTTTTTTCCTCAAATCAAACCTCATCAGAAGAGACCCTAACAAAACCATGAAACGTATTCAAAACATTGAAGCAGGACAAGAGAAAACCTCTAGAGAGTAACGACTGATATTTTAGAAAATACAAGTTAGTTGTTAAAATCAAGCGTGGTAGATGGCGCAAGAGCAATTTACTATTCAATTTTCAGTTTCGAATGAACCTTTAAAGCATAAGTTATGAACTAAAAAGCCGAAATTTTATGAACCGAAATTTTATATCTTACCAAATAATTGCCTATATACAGAACACTCTGATGAAATGCCCCTCTCAAACTAGTCGCCCTACTCATCTTGCAGACCTCGTAGACAAACTTTGCTGATGCGATCTTCTAACCGAAGAACTTTCACCCTGCTTTCCAACCTGGGTCGCCCGCTGTCACATTTTGTTTGAGATAGTTTTTAGTCCTATCAAACTTAGACAGTCAAGAAAGTGAAGAAAAAGAATGATGATAGTGAAGAAATGCTTGTTTGCTGCATTTACAGATTATATTTGAGTAATAAATAAGGATTCCCACTATGAAAACGTCGTAAAATCAAGAAATGAAGCTGATTATAATAAAATGAGCATAGAAGTTTCATATAGAAGGATAAAGAAGCAACTCAACAGCAAACATTCCTATTGAGTGCCATTTTGATATAATTGCTATAAAAGAAATCACACCGACCAACTTAAATGAAATCAAAGCATCCAATTAACTACTTCCTCAGTCAACATAAATATTTCGAAATTATCAGCCAAAAAGGCAATATTCAAAATAAAAGATTAAAAAAAGACTGATCATTGCAAATAAAATGATAATTAATAAAAATAATCTTAAAAAATATAGCAAAAATATGAAAAAAATAGTCTGGTAAGAGAAAATAATTAAAGCGCCTAAATAAGCAGCATTAATACCGCACAAGTCATAGGCAAGAAAGTTCTGTCAACAATAGACTGCCAAAGTTTAATTTGGAAACTACCGCGCAATTTCTCAAAGAAAAATGTAACCAAAAGATATTCTAGATGATAGGGACTTTGGAGGCCGAGAGAGGAGCGTTTGAATGCCCATCAAAGAGCGATCCCATACTATTCTAGAGGATTTGCTATAATCCTTGACTAACTACCAATTCGTTCTTTCCAAACACACTGATAACTAAAAGCAATTACATCACAACCCTCTAGTTATCCTCCAGCAATAAAAAAAAATTGTTACAAGGCATGCTAATCTATATAAGAAAAGAACAAAGGACTAATACATGCTTCAGGGGTTGCATAGCAATTCGATTATGCATTCACATAACGCCCTATGAACAAAAACTATTCGCGGTGTCTTGAAGGAAAATACATAAACAGCCATAAAAACATCTGCTTTGATACTACGCATAAACCGTCGGAGAGAATATTTCCAGAAAAAGGACAGTTGTTCAGAGTTTACTAACGATGCTTAATTGAACAAAGATATGTTTCATAAAAAGAACAGTTATATGTTCTCCAAAAAAAAAATCCAAAAACCAATCCAATATGTCCAAAAATTGAAGTTAAAATTATGCATTATGATTCTGCAAAAGATAACTCCTTTGCCTTTCGAATATTTTTTCCCACTTTTATTTTCTCTTCTAATTGGAAATTATAAGCGGATTCCATAAAAATAAATCCTAATGAATATAGGAAATTAATTTCCCCTTCATAAAATGCCCATTATGACTTCCATATTGATTCATTTCATACCTAAATTCATACAATGATTTTAAAAAACTACTGACGAAATGTAACAAAATTTAGATCCTGTACTGCTCCACCTTTTCAATGGCGAACCACTTGGAACGCTAGCAGAGGTAATTACTGATATGTTTCATTTTTAATTACTGATATGTTTCATCATCCTGAAAATCAACCGGGCACATCTGGGACATATAATTCGAGTTTATAAGATTGGGATGGAAAAACAAAACCGGCTGTTTTATTCGGCGCGTTGAGTTCGAGATGTAAAGATAAAACAAATTGGCAGATTGAACGAAAAAAAAGATGCAAAATATGTTTTAAAAATAAACAATGAAAAATATCGGTGATTTGTGTTTGAGAAATATCGAATCGCGACGCAAATATTTCTTCAATCTTATGAAACACTCAAATAAAACTTGTAAACAATAAAAGATAGAGCTTATTAAATGAGTGCAATCATTTGCAGCAACCAATTTAAACCATATAATCGACTAACCTTTTTCTTCGACTGATTCAGTAAATCCCTATAAATATCGGAACGAAGAAAACGCTGATAGCTGTCGTTTTTCATGAGGCAAAATATGTGATCCTGCAATAATACCACCTAAAAACCAAAAACCCAATATATATGCTGATTATGTGGGCAGCGCCAACAACTTAAAATTTACTAAGCTTTGTTTTCGATGCCAGTATGCTTGAAAACCGCCAAAAGGCGAAGTTGGGGGCTATTTGAGAGCTTCTAGAAACCTTTAGCCAAATGGTAGCACTATTTCAGATCATAAGCAACGGCACACGTTTTTGGAAGCAACAGCAATCCTCCATACAAACTCTGTAAATCTAATCGGATTCGATATGATAGATGTCGAGCACAAAAAAAGTCGCCTCCAATAGAATTCGAACTTGCGGGTCCCAAATGGATCAAGAAAACTGCAAAGCCGAAGCAGTTTGGAGCAATGCCAAGTGAACGTCGAAACTGAAGTATGTATAACAGGCAAACAGGCGAATTAAGCACTAACTTGTTTGCAATATATTACTACAAAAATGGTATTTTAAAATACATCTAAAGGCAATGAATTCTTGTCGAGTGGATTAAATCAATTAAATCATACAACGATTTTGTTTCCAATTACTAAATAAACAATTGAAAGCATACAGCAGCCTCATCGTACGACCAACGATTAGGATTCTTGAGGTTATCCTCGGTTGTTTCCATAACCTTACAGTCGATATTCACTGGTGAGGTGGCATTCGAGTCGATGAATTCGTTGTAAATCTCTGTTACGAGTACCGGCACCATTCGACATGCACATTTTCGCAGCTTTTGCACCTTAAATATAACTTCACTGTAATGCTGTCGAAATCATTGAAAGAAATAGATGGAAATAATGGCATCTGTGCCTTGGTGCTATGCTAATGGTCTTATTTATATTGCCTTATTTGGCTTTTTATAGTTACAGAATTCTTGCTGCTCACAAGTCCCTTATCTCTCGTGTATTGTACGTGATCGGTATAAATCGCTTGATCACCTCCAATAGTACCTATCTTTTCACACATTTCCGCCCACCCCCCCCCTCCCCCTGCTTCAGATCTTTTTGAATGCCAAATAACATAAATATGTATGCTAAATGCCTTGTCACTAACTTTGCCCTATTCTAACAGCCAACAGTAAAAACGTCTCCAACATTGATAATTACAAACACTCGATAATATACCCCACTGTTCCGGCGATCTTTCGATGATAAAATAATTAATAGCAATTTTTTCAATCGCATCAGAACGCCGTATCCGATGATGAAAATGACTACCATTCGAACTTACCAACAAAACCAAATCAAATGAACCTATGGCAACTTGAATAAACCGAAACCTACCTTTCGTATTTATCCTAGAACTTTTCTATTTACCACCCCCACTTCATGCTCACAGTGAAGATAACTGAACCTCTCTCTCCCCCCCCCCTCTCGTCCCTTCGAATGGATATAAGCCTCTCTGCATGGAAGCGAACAGCTAATTACTCTAAAAACAATGCATACAGTAGAACATGCCCATCACTTAGCACATCTAATATCACCGGGAAACAACTTATACATGTGGAGTGAGGACTGCTGAGAATGAAACCGCCAGACCGACGTGTAGCAAGTGCTTCAGAAACCTCAAAAAAAAAAAAAGATTTGGGAAGATGAGGAAAAACCTTCATCGAGCGTCTGCGGTGATAACACTGAAACTTACAAAGACCAGAAAAAGAAACCTTCATGAGTGCAAACGACCCAACAACTACGAACAAAGCAAGAAGCTATCTCCGTCTACCAAACAACTCCCGTCTTCGTTACAACTTCAGCCTGTTTTACGCAATCATACCCCGGATATTACTCGTTCTTCGTGAACAAAAAGTTCTTCTAATTTTTGAGCAATAAATTTAAGAGAGATCGATCTGAAAGTAGCACTTAAATACACCCCTCCCCAATCCTTCTCATTTCGATTCTGAATAAAAATAAATCGTCATTGCTCACCTGCCACCAGAAACGGAGATTTTCTCCAGAGTACTCCTTGTCAAGGAATTTCTGCAAAGTGTCCCTGCCTAACTGATCGCTTAGCAATTCTTCAAATGACTCCTCCCATAACTTCAATCGTCGCATCGATATATCGCCCGTACTGAAAAAAATAAATTAGTCTCGGCAGTCAGCTATGAGCATTTTTACTCTACAATCGGCGAGAGCTGCATAAAAAGTTTGTTTTTTTTTAAATCAAAGACATTTTAACCAATTGATTTTATTAAACACAATGTTGGGGGCTCTGCAAATTTGTGTATACGATTTGTCAATCCGCTGGACTGGTGGGTAATACGCAAATACAATACCACTTTATTCCCATTTGCTTTGCATATTACAGAAGGAAGTGGATGATTGTATCAAGGCAAGAGATGAACAATTTTAAGTTTCAGCCTCACCTCGTCTATCAAGAAATGAAAAAGCGTCCTCACAGATGAAGAGTTTTGAGCAGGTGAACTTCAGGTGGAAGTTCGCGAACATTTTCAGCAGTTAGAATTTCAAGAATGCAAGGATATTAGAGTGAAAGCAAAGCTGCACTCACATTTTATCATGTTGCCAGAAATCGACCGTATCCGAAAGCCAAGGATTTGGTTGCCCTTGAAATGGATCTGCTGCAGTGCCGAGCGCAGTTAAGAATGGATCAAAAACACGTCGGTGCTCGAAATATTGCAAGTAACTAAAAAAAAAGAAGCAAAATTATAGAAATCACAGGTTATAAAAAATAACTGGGGAATTGCGTCAGTGGGATCGCATATTTGTATAACTCAAATATTTTCCATTATAATAAAACAAAAAACAGGAGTATACCGAATTACAATCGACTGAATGAAACTGCTTCTGTATAAGACAATAAAACAAAATAAAAAAGGAAAGCAAACACATATACCCATTGTTGCTTATATTAGTCTAATCATCAAGACTGAAAAAAGAGGAAAAAATCTATTCAACTATCAGCGCATAAACACCTCATTTGTTTGTTCCAACATTACCGATTATTTCTATCACATAATCAACAAAAAAGTCTTCAAGCTTTCCTTCATCAAACACCTCAAAGAAAATATTAAAAGTAAGAAAAAAAAATATTTCGGTTTAACAACTCAACATTCCATTAAAAAGTCTTCTAAAAATATTAATTTTCAAGCATAAAAACTTACTTTTCAATAACCTTCGATGTTTTCAAAACATTTTTCGTTAGTCGAGCCTGTAGCACATTTATCTGAAAATTCAGAATAATTTTACATATAGGGGATTACTTAGCAAAACAATTCATGGAAACAGCTTCACAACCTAAAACAAATAATTCTAACCATTGCACTTTCTCTTTTCTCTTTCTCTCTCACTTCAAACAATCCCAATTATAGAGCAGAATAAACTCTTAATCATAATCACAGAAACTGCTCTATCAATCTTCTATACACTTCAATCCCTCCATCACTTAAACTGCTCCTTTCATACAACCAATAGCGAAGACACTGCTTGATTCCTCTGGAAAGCATTTCTGAACAGAAGCTTTAATATTGTTACCTCTTGTTTCAGCGTATCCTGCACTTGGGTACACCTTCGCATACCGGGCCTCTGACTGTAGCTGTAATGTCTTGCGAACGTTGATGTTGATTCACCGGGTTGTGGAGACACCGAGGGCGACATCTGCGACCCGTGTGTATTTGGAGCCCCGTTGGCTCCACTTCCGGAGCACGACGGCATTTGTGCGGCATGTGCCGCAACCGCAGACGTCGAATAGGGAGACGAGATCGATGAAGATGAGGCAGCCGCATTCAATGCTGCATGACCCGATGAACTATACTTAGGTCTACCTAAAAAAATATAATGAATTCCATGAGGCCGCGATCGACGAATGAATATCAGCACAGAGACGAGTAGGGCATGCTATAAACTCACGACGTTTAAAGCACCGCTACGGAAGTCTACCTATCTAAGCTTACACAAAGGTTTCGACCAAGGTTCAGGCTTAGTTACAAAATCAACTCACTCAACCACCAGAATCCTTATTTGGTTCAATATGTTCGATGCTCGCGAATTTGGCTGACATGCAACAAGGAAGGCAAACATAGAAATCATTAACGTGAATCATCGATGAGGTTGCAAAGCATCCGGTAGAGAACAATAAAGAAAGTGTCATAATAAAATCAAACACTGACCAAGAATACCTATCAACCAGAAGGATCATCAAATACAAACAAGGAGTTCTTTAAAGATTTTTCCAAGACTACTTTCAAGGAAACTGGCTTATGTCACTAATTGGCATACTATCCTCAATTAGCAAATTTGCCCTCGTGAACCACTAACCGAATATTGCATGTGTATAGACAAGAAAAGCCAAACACCTAACATTACTGAAGAAAGACAGTACTAATTTCTTTCCCTTCATAGTGAACAGAAGATGAAGAGAAAAACATGATGGAATTATTCAAAAAAAAAAGCACAAACCAGATCGTGAAAGTTTTCGAAAGTCCACTTCTGTCGTATTAACGCATCCGGGAACTGGCCGATGAACATCCCAAAAAGCACGCTCTTGACTATCGAGGATTTGCCTCTCTTGCCGATCGCGTTTCTTATCCACTCTGCAAGAACAATTATTGAACTGAAAATAATAAGGATGCGTAATTAAGATGGACATATACTTTTAATAAAATCGCTAATTGATAGCAAGTTTGAAGTGAACTACAATAAAAATAAAAAGAGAATAAATTCTAAAAAATTCATTTCGAATGGACATCACATCGAAATGCTCGCATCATATTGCATCGAACAATGCATTCTTTATTTCTTGTAGTGTTACATCACTCTCAGCCTTTCCACATCAAATCTGCTCCTATGAGGAGCCAATGAAGTAATAATTTCACAACTATCACTTATTTCATCAACTTCTAAATCCTAGATTTGCATATTATATTAATTGTGCAACAAATTTGCATATTATATCAAACAAATCAATATTTCAGATGATAACACACTAGAGGTACACTGGACTGTCTTTTATTTTGCTTTCCTTATTTATAAACTCAGCAACTTTAAAATTGCAACTGCTAATAGACAATATTTTCTTCTCACACAATTTTTAAAGAGAGGGGTGGGGGAGGGGAGGACTTAGAGCTATGAGTTGATTCAGTAACTTCGGTGCCATCAGATGGTAATTACTTTAAAAAGCAACAATAAGTCAAGACATATCGATCCCTCTTAAAGTATGGCACCAAGTTTGTTCATTTTAAAATCTAAAATATTCCGACAAGGACAAATGGGTTTTAATGCGAAGTGACGCCTAAAAATTGAACTCGATGAGGGGATTAAAACAAAGATTAGGTCTGCGCAAAACTCGGCAAACAAAAAAAAAACTCACTTGTATTGCGCTTCGGCTTGCATGAACACAAATTCCCATTTGCGACTAAACATTTTCTGCAGTTTTGCTAAGTTTTCGGCTTCGAAATCTTCCAACTCCAAGTGTGCCTTGTTTTGCATTGTTCGTTTACATAAGTATACCGCTGCAATAGTTACCGATTATTATTGGTATGGAAATGTCTCCACTTACATCAATATAAATTTTCAGTATTTTTTAAACGATTTGATTTGATCTCTCTCTCAAAAAAAGAGAGAGAAACTTTTCGACTTTAAATATGCCTATTCTGTTCAAGTTCATTGAAAAACACATAATTCTGCAAAAGTTTTTCAAAAAAAAAAACTTCCCTTCCTTTAGTATCATAACCGTTATAGAAAATGAAACTTAATTTGCTTCATTTATAGAATTCTATAGAAATATTGAACTTTTGTACTATTACTCATTAATAATATCATTACTCAAGTGAAGAAAAACCTACAATAAAGCATTTTTCTTGAAAATTTATCACAAATTCAAAAAATTCATATAACCGATTAGTTATATAATAGTTAGAGCAATGGAACTGCGGCAATTGAAACTCTATGAAAATTCGAAAACTACTGAATTTGGGCAACGCTCAAAGAGTAATCCATCGAATTATATTAAAAGATATTAATGATATTAATAAAGTATAAACAAATTTGGAAATGTGAATTACTCATTTATATAAAATATATAGCACTAGTGATCGCCTGGCAGCTAAAATGCTAGAATTTCAACTTAAGTTCGCATAAACTCCGGAAAAACATCGTATAGCTCCACTTACTCCCTTATCCCCTCACATAAATAATTTTATACATACTACGGAGCTCATCAACCTGAGGTTGGAGCAATGTTGTTAATCAGAAGATCTCCATTTACAAAAATTTTCACTCACCGTAGTCGGTGTTCTCAGGTTCCCAACAGTTTGAAGGCCAAAAATAAGGAGTTTGGAAGCGATAGAAAGTACCATCGTTCTTCACCGTTAATACATGATCGTCTATTTGAAATAAATAGCCATGAGACGCTATTAGATGAGCTAGATGTAGAGCGTCCGCTATAATAAAAAATATATACAATAAAACGCAAGTTGAGTTATTCACAAAAACAAACAAATAAATAAATAAAA
>QEWY01001061.1:0-38391 GCA_006503575.1 Baylisascaris schroederi | reverse complement strand
GGGGGGGGGGGGGGGGGGGAGAAAGGAGGATAAGGAAGGCCATGTGAATAAGATGGGATGGTGACTGGAGAGGGCTTTGATGAAGGGCAGCCTGACATTTATTGCCATGATATTTCTTAGTCACTGAAATGTTTTAAAAACCTATTAACACTCATCGAATGATAGGATGAAGATTAAACTTATACAGAGCCTGAACAACTAAGCAGCAAGTATTCTTGATTTTTGTTAACTCCATCCGCATCAACTCCTTAATTCAGAAGAGTGGATAGATGTTTCATCAGTCTGTAGATAATTACACTCCCTAAAGCGAAAGCTAAAGATTAGCACCTAAAATTAAAGAAAGGAGGAGGAAGAAAGTTCTCTCCTATACGATTTCAATATAAAATATTCACCAGCACCTTTGACAAGAAACTCTTGACGGTTTTAATGGGAACACCATTTTCAGGGTCGAGCATAGTTTGCACGAGATTCTCCATCTTCTGATAGATCATATGATTGGGATGAACCATCCTCTCCTCATTACTTGCATTCGCACGTAACCGAGGTATTGCCATCGTAATCTACTATTTCATCGACTCTTTCTTTGCATATCCCTTATGCAACCTACAAAACAACAACACCTCATATATACAAATCAACCAACAATGAGATAATTGCGTTTCACATTTTATGCTACTCCCAAAATCACGATTAATGTGCTCATACATACGTCTGCAAGCAGAATGGGATAAGCGTTATATCTGCAAGCAATCATATGTTCATCTCAATATCTACAAACTATCAACTATGTCGATTCTGGTAGAGTGAAAGTTCGCCAAAAGGTTTGCACCTTCGTTTTGGGTAATTAAACCATGGTCATAACTGAAAACTATTACTCTAATACATCTATCGATCATGCGTCTGCGAAACAACAGTGTTACTATTCATATTCAGTCTTTAAATGATTGGAATATTTACTAGACATCTTTGTATAGACATATCTCATCTTTGTATAAAATCTATTACCAATTATACCCAAAAAAATTTAAACCATCTTCCATTAATCATTAGCTAATATTTTTACAGCATATATAAGAAAAGCTTTAAATGATAGCAACGGTATGAGTTGCATATCACCTCTAAGAACAACTGAACAAACTTAACACACTACGTCTAAATACCTATATATGGGCTCAGTAACAGTACGAAAACACCGAACACATTGGCCTTTTATTTCTGAATGTTTCACATAACAATGATTGAGTATTTTCTTGCAAAGTAAAGACCACAAAGTAACATCTTTTGCAGATATTATTTAAAATGTAGTATTGAACATCAGACTCGCATTTGTTCATGATGAAATAGCTCTCACTAATTATTCCTATTAATATCAATTCTCAGGTACGCAAGAAATTAGTGTTAGTACCCGGCATCTGATCTTTCAAAAAACTTGAGGAAGCAAACTTTTGTGGCCAAACAATTCTCATCACTTAAAAATACCAATCGTTAAATCATCGAAAGTAAACGTGCAATATTTAGTAAAAGTATTAAGTACTAAGTAAAAATGCACTAAAGAGCACAAGAAAATACCCTCATATCGTTTAGAATGCACTCTGAAAGTTTGTTCTTAAGTAGTGCTTCATAGAAAGATCAATGGAGAGAACCCAAAAGATTAATGCCATTTGCGGGCAATAATCGGCAGATGGATTTTGCTTGGGAGCACTAAGAAGAGACACCATGTTCCACCATCACCTTGTTCTTTTTTTCCAGTCGGCGAATGAAGCAATCGACGATTCGGAGATATGATACGAATTTATGCAAATCAACTCAGAGGCCGACCATTCTACAAGGCAATTTCAACTATTGTATAATGTTGTTTTCAGCGCAAAAGATAGGCCAAATATCACTAAGGCTTCCCTCAATGTTTATATCTGCTTTCGAATGCTCTTAATGACAAAAAAACAGGTAAATCATCAACCACCTCCAATCTAAACAAGATATAAAACCTGATTTTAAAAGAGTACTATCAGGAATCAGATTCAACGCCTTCTTTGAATTCATTCATAGAAAATTCACTGCATCAACCAACAATAATATGTGGAGGATACAACATGAAACACTGCACAGTTATATTCTTCGATAACAAAAGTAATCTATGACATAATCTTAAGTATATATATATATATATGAAAACTTGTCCGCAGACGGGGACGAACCCGCGAGGTTAAGCTCAAAGAGGTGAATCTATGCTAATTGATGCATCATATATAGATATGAGAAGGTGAGAACAAATAGCACGAAATATGACTTCACAAAGTTTGAGCAAAAAACTAATAAGCAAATAAATAAATAGGCATAAAAATATGGAAATTTTCGTTCCTCACAAAGAATCTTTAAGTGTTAGAAAAAATTGTGGAAGGTAGAGGTACTCTTAGCACTGCAACGCAGTATAAATAACTAACTAACCAGAGGAGGGGTCAAAGGTCAAGCACTGATTAACGATAGCAACATTTTTAAAGAGTGGCCAAATAGTTGGTCTAAATAATTCAAGGACAGTCAACCTTTTGTTAAATATTATGGTGCTGATGCACTAACGGCTTGAAAAACCGACAAATATAAGGCAAACTTCAGCTATCGGCCAAATATGGCCATAAATATAGCAGTGCATCGGTCGAATATCGGTCAAAAAATTTTTTTTTTAAATAAAGGCGAAGTGGCAATAAGAGAAGCCTACATATGAAAATGCACGGCAATTTAAGGATGGTTGCTTGAGGAGTGCGATGTGGTCTTCGAATGGCATCGACGCAATGGTCGCACATATGCGGCGCGCAACGCCATCAAACGAAAATCGTTAAGAATGCTTTTTTTTTGGGGTGCGCCTCCACCCACCTCAATAATACGCATCGACAAACATCCTTCAATCCCACACAGTTACATCCCCTTTCACTATTCAACTCTTTGAGACAAGTATAATATGCAATTTAAAATTACTCGAATATAAATATTTATATTTTGCTAGCCAATTCCTACTTCAACTCGTCAGCACTCTGGCAGCAAAAAACGAACCTAAGCTCTAACCTTTCCCAACTTTGCAACTTCTGACCATTCTTTATGTGCCGTGAAAATTCAGCGTTTTAAATTCCACAATACTAAAGTGATTAAAACCAGTTCAAAGATTAATAAATTGGCCGCAATTCTTGATTTCATTTTGAGGTGCATAAATATGCAACAGATAAGTCACTAGCTTTAAGACAGAAAGGAAATCAACAATGCTGTCTAATAAAACATCACTCACTAAAAATTTGCATAAAAAGAACAAGAATTTTAATCAAATATACAAGCGATAAAGCAAAAAAAAGAGGAAAAAAAGAAACAAGTACTGCGCTAGTAAATCAAATTGTTGATGAAAGAAATTCATTCCCACATGCATTGGCGAAAAAATGGTTTGGATCGTCAATGAGGATATAATATTCTTTTATATCGAAAATTGTTTAAACATTATATAAAAGAAAAACTCTAACAAACAAAAAATTCATTTTCGACAATTTCTTTCTACTACCTCTTATAGATTTATGATACCACAGCATTTTAATTTCACTGGGTCGTTTTCCATTGAAAACTTTTTCCCACATCTGAAGTGGCACTGATAATAAAACAAAAACTACTTCACCGTTAAATACTGCTCCACTACAGGACTAAATGACTCCTTAGTCCGACATCTGCGTCTTCCAGGAAGAGAAAGAAGAGGAGAAGGGGAACATCTGCTAAAGCTGAAGTTTCACTTCCACTATGCTTAGAACATTATTGCGATCTTCCACACAATTTATGATCTCCAAATGACCACTGATGTCCAGTGTTCAAATTGAATAAGGGGAAAGTTTCTTGCAAAAAAGTTGGGAACCTCGAGAGAAAGTAAAGGAAAAGCAATTTTATTATCTTTTCGTTGCCACTGCAGCGAAGCGTCACACAGATAAGCTCATCGAAAAGGTAAGTCATCCCAGTTTAGAAGGGGTGGGATAAGTTCCCAAAAAAACTTAAACATTTACTCAACTTGGAGAAGATGGGATAGGCTCTTATCTATGCGCAGAAGGCATAGATGAGCTTATTCCACCTCCTCTGAGTTCGCCGATTCATTTCTAATCTCAGCTGATGACAAAAGCTGAGAGAAGGATGTTTTCGAAGAAATTGTGAATCAAAAACTTGTTCGTATCTTGAACACATTTTAAGTAGGTTTTTATAGATTTCAACCTATTTATGTGGAAAAAAGGTGATGGATATCAAAACAACGGCAAAAAAAAGGAAATATAAACTCGACTGTGGTTTAATTTTTAAAAGAAAACGCGTACGTGCTTAAACTTACGGTTGACGAACTCATTTTTGCTAAGAACAACGACACGAGTTCATTCTTTTCTTCTAAATTTTTTATTTGCCTCATCTCCCCTCCTCCTTCTCAAGTCTTCGTTTCTTTTGCATTATATTCCATTTCGATTGCGGTTTTGCTCTAGGAACTGGTGGAACATTTCGTGAGCTTTTCCACTGAAAAACATTAAAAACACCGAAAACCCATAAATTTTCTTCCCTATGTCTAAATACGCAAAATCACTCTCTCCCCATCCTATAAGACGAGGCATTTTAAGGACAACGTTTGTTTGCCTATTAATGGTCAATTACGAAAGTTCAAACATCACGCTTCTTTACCGCAATGTTTTTCTATAACAACACAACGCAAGCAGAGGGGCGACCCTATATAATATTTATATATATGTATGTATATATATATATATATATATCGATAATCCGGCCTATCAAGTGATCAAGTGATAACGACAATATAATCATATAACAGCATAACGATAACAATATAACAATATATATGAGTTATATAATATATAATATATATAGCATTTGGGCTATAAAGATTCGCTGCTAGGAAACATTTCTCAACTAAAGGTTTCAAACGTGATGACTGAAATGTTTTCATCAAATGCTCTCGGTTGACTGTCATGTCTAAAGAAACATAAATCCAGAGATGTTCAATTTACTGAAAATGTGCTTTGTAGTAAGGTTAACATCAAATCGCAAACTATCCAAACAGGATGCAACATTAAAAAAGAAACCCGCATCTTCCCTAATGTCTTTTTTTTCTCAGATTTTTATTGATAGCGATGGATTATTTCCAGGATTGATGCTATAATATCACACCTATTTATTTTCTATACTATTAGCGTCTCAAAGATCATTCATAAGTTGAACAGGAAAATGTCGCCAATATGTTCTATAGCTATAACAATTATAGAATATTTAAAGGAATTTCAAATGGCATAGTTTTATAAAGAACTTATAAACAGTATAAAAAGTTTCATCTTATAACCATCACCTTGTTGGCTTGCAAACTATTTGTGCACATAATTAGATCATCCCCTAGTGCTAACTGACCGATGGTTACTGCTAACTGACCAATAGCTGAGGATATTATTTGTAGCTATAAACAAGAGAGGAAATAGCGATTGCCGCTTGGTATATAAGGAAGAGAGAGATTATATTCGAAATAAATATTGGCGGTATAGCGATATTCCCGGATTTCCTCGACAGAAAATAATCGAACATTCAAATGATAAACTTTTTGGCAAAATTCTAGATCGCGCTGTTTTACATAAACGAAACGACAAACATTGAGAAGAAATTTTTATAAATACACTCTACGTTCATATTGAAATAAAGAATAAATCATAAAAACGCAACGAATCATTTTTCGATATTTTCAACGATGGCACAAACGATTTCCTGCCAACTAAGATTGCTTCGGTATATGATTCTAAAGGATTTATGAAATGCTTCCACCTTCGATAAATCCATTTTCAGATAAATACTCAAAAATTTTAAATATAAAAAGATAAAAAAAATAATTAAAAGAAATGAAAAACAAAAGAGATAAAAGCGCATAGCGTCTACAGTGATGCATGCGAAAAGGAGGCGCACCAATCGATTATTGCAAGCGAGCATCAATGCGGACATTGTTGGCACACGCAACGTTAGACATTCTTGATGGGCACGCGTGCGGTGCGTAAGCGACATTCAGGCAACGCGGCGTTGCTGAATAATAAAAAACCCGACCGAAACATATTATACGTCTGTCGTGTTATAAAAGTGTGCGGTCGATGGGTGTGTGATTCGATGGGAGTGACTTTTATCGGTGAAGAGTAGAGAATGTCCACTTGAGATGGTCACTCCGCTTATATGTCTATGAAATTTTTCACTGGTTTGCAAGATTTTTTGGGTCTCTACGACCCAACTGTTGCACCGTCCACAACAACTAATTCGACCACATCGCATATTGCCAGCTTATTCGGTACGGCTGCCAATAATCGTCAAACACAACAACAACAACACCGCAAGCGTTCCCCTTCAGCACTGAATAAAGAAGGTGAGTGCTTTCTTTTTTTTTCGCACTCTTCAATTCCAATTAAACTCTGTGATCCCTCGAAAGGCAAATTGCTCTATGACGATCTTTTCAAATATTTTTTTATTTGACATTGAATTATCTATGCATTTATAACCGCCGAATTGTTTTTATATTTATTGAGTGCCGTTGATCGGTCTATCGCTTCTCTATAAGGTCAACCGGAAGTAGCTTTTGACTTTTGCACCATAAGGGTCAGCCAATGGATACGAACTCCTTTTTCAATCTATTTCAGTGTGAATGAAATCAGTCCCATTGTTTGCTCACCTCTTGTGTGATTAGCCATTGAGCATGAGGTAATGAATGACCCGTTAAGCTTCAATTTATACATTTTTCAACACTTGAGAGGGCACACATATTAAAACTTGATTCATATTTTTCGTGACTGTTAGAAATGATGTCTTGTTAAAGGGATTGGGGGATGGGGGGGTGGGGGGGGGGGGGGGGGGGGGGGGGGGGGGAAATAGAGTAAGAAAGAAGAACTGATTTGGTAAGTTTTTCTTTGAGACATTCTATTGGAAACATTCTATCATTTGAATATCGCCACTTTGAATTAAACGTTTTATTGTATTTTAAAATTGCTGACGGTTTTACTGAAGTCGAATGTGGTTTTACATTCTCCTACTTTATATTCTATTCTAATTTCTAGTGACTTTATAACTTTGAATTGCTTTTGCAAATCTAAGTAAGTTAATTTATAATTCATTTTCTATTCGGAGTGATTTTGCACCTAAAGCATTTTGACCATGAAAAATTCTATGAGCCTATATTGAACTGCTGCCGGATTTTAATTGCTTATATTACTTCTTTCTTTGTTTATTTTATACTTTGAAAGTACTCTATTTTCTATCGCGATCTCATGGAAATTAGTGCTTGCTGAGGTGTCATAAATTCACTTGTAACGTTTCATTCAAATGAGACGAAACATCTAAGACCTACTGCAAAAGCAGTCAGTATCGTTATCGCCCCTCCCATTATTGGTTTCGCCCCTCTATCTCCATTTGTTGATAGTATAATCACATCTTTGTTGAAGGGTTCACCCTCAGTTTCGACCTCGAGGAATTACCCCCAACTTCACCCCTGCACTCTGCATCCTCAATAAAAGCCTATCGCACTAATTTCTATTCAAAGCCCTGAAGAGTTCTGATTTGTCCTCGGTCACTCGACGAGGTCACACCTTTTTTCCTATATAGGCGACTCGATGTCTGCGTTAACTATGACAATTCGCATTGAAATTTTGTTTTGTTATCACACAAAGATCACTTATGTGGTCTATTACGATAAAAAAAACTCTTAAAACTGGAAAACTATGACGTCACCGACTTTGACAAAGTAGGTCAGAGCGTAAGACATTAACGCATTCGCCATTTGATGGAAATTATGGCAATTAGATGTTTTCAATGAAGAACTTCATGTGGTTCAAAGCAATTTCCGTTTAGAATATTTTCTTTTCATTGACAATTTGGAATGCCCTACTCTTGTTTAGTTTGCTTATTTAGTTTCTGATGCCAAAAATGATGGAAAATGTGCAAAAGTGCTTCACTTTTATTTCTTTATCGCTGCCTTGGAGCATACTTCATTGCGAGATCAAAAAATCTTTGATTTTGAATCATTGGAATATTGACCACTCACTCACCTTTGACTTTATTTCTTTGCTTTGAATTTTTGGGTGTCTTTTCCGCCATTCCACACATAGAAATATGTTAGTTTGCATCGTATCAATTACAGCTGATCAGAAATATAAAAATTATTTTTGCACGTTTATAGATTTCGTTTTATATGAATTTAAAATGAGCCGCTGCATGCAGTTATCATTTATGCACTCATTCTTTTATGTTTGATATTATGGCTGAGTCATTTTGTTCTATACACACTGTTGTTGATCATAGCCGTTGAATGCCGATATACCCGCGTTCTTGTTTGGCGGACGTTTTGCTCTTCGTATTCACATACTTTTTTTATGTTTTCCCATTTCTTCATATATGAATTAAATTTTGGAAAAAATAGAATAAATGATTGTAATTAATATAAGCGGAATGCCCGTATATGCCACTGATAAAGGGGGAATATACAAGTAATTATATATTATACAAAAAAAGTGAGGGAATTGTTATATAAGAGGGAAAAAGTACAAGCAGTAAGGATTGGCAAAAATTACCCGTAAGGGCAATTTGAGATGCAGTAGATCATCGTTTTGTATAGAGCGGCAAAAGGGTCTATTTTGCATATAATTTCTCGTAGTTTTTCAGTTAGGAGCCAGTTAGGAGTGGTGATGCTTCGTTGAACGCTCGACTCATCTTGGTGTCTCCGATGCAACAACCATCAAGTGGGTGATATCTTAATGATGGTGGGACTAGTATTATATAAGTAGAATTGATATTATTTGTGATGAGATGCGTGGAAATTGCTTATCGGTGATTGGTGCAGTACTCTTCATCGCATGAGTTCATTCGCGTAGTTTTTCCGCTGATTAGACCCTTTGTGGAGGTTTTTTTGTTTAGAATTTTTGTATAGTGCATGCATGATGTGGTTTTTAATGGTGCTGAATGACGCTTATATGACACTGCGGACTCATAATTGTATGCGATATTGCGAATGCGTTCTATACAAAACATTTCAAGCGCCCATTTATGGCTTAAAACTTGCATTATATCAGGCACGTTGTTTGTTTTTCTTTTGGACTCTTTGTTAGTACCAATTAAATAGTACTCAATATTTAAAAAAAAATTTTTTTGTTGTTGGCGTACCTAGGAGGGCATGGAGATCTGTACTTCTTCTTTAATTACCTTTTTTTTTCTAAAGTTTTCCCCTCAAAAATAGCCCAAAAGTGATGGTCAGGACATTCCAGTATTCGTATGGCTGCACATTTGTACGTCAGCCTCACGAGACCTGCTAAGAAATAGTGGAAATACTATTTGTTGTAGTAATATGGAGCCAACATCAGCACAACAGTAAGCTAGCATTTTAACCATTGATGGGAAACTTGATGGGGATGTTTAACCATAGATGGGAAACTTTTTTAATCTACGAGCAACCATTGGGAATTTCCACTCTTCTTATAGGCATTCAGGTGCTAAATTCTTTGTTTTACTGTATCGAGACATGTTTTTTGATGAAACTTATGTCTGTTTTAAAGAGAAGCGTTTAGGCTATGATACCACGTGTGAATATATTGTATCTGTTGAGTTCATTCGGTGGGTTTATTGCACAGGTAATTCTTGAACTCTCGTTTATAAATCCCCCAAGGCATGTGCCATATTGCAGATGCAGGCAAATTTATATGTCATAGTTTTAAAAAAAATATTTTCACTATATTATGTAATCTGAAACGAAGTTGGCCTAGAGCAGCGTTGGTTTACCATCTCGAAAACAAGAAGCCAAACGTCAACAACACCAATGAAAAGGTGTTGAAAGTGAGATGTGGCCATTTCAAATTTTCATTGCCTCGTCATCTCTTCACCTCATCTTCTAAGCAAAAACCTTTATATATCTGTTTAACATAGGTACTCATTTATTTATATTGATGAATAGAGCATTCATTACGAATATATATCTCTTCACATCGCTTTCACCTGCTCTGACCCAATGCCTCTCTGGTCACTTGGCTCCTATGTTCTTTGGGTCGGCCTTTCATTCTTTTAGGCCGGTCACGTGAAGATTAGGGCTTAGGCTTGTCTCCTGCCCGTCGGATGCGGACGAGCCGATTCACATCGTTCCTTCTATGACTGTCGGGACTTGTTCCGCTGCACCCCGCCCCGATGAGGGTGCTGGGTGGGGTGGCTCGGCTGAGCGGAGCCAACAACCCTGGCCGGAGCTTCACAGCCGACCGCGCACTAGACAAGGCAAAACGATGAATGCTATGTTGTACCTGTGCTGAAAAAATTCAGCACAGGCACACCTGGGTATCATACCTGCTCAGCTTAGGTACACCTAGTTATTGTCCCGTTTAGCGTAGGTACATCTGGGTGTTATATCTGTTTAACATAGATGTTATGTTGAGTGGAATAAGGATTGATGCCTTTGCAATATGTAAATGCACCTTTATTGTGCAGATGCCTTATTTTAAATGCAACCACTGACAGACCGAACAATGCACAGCTGTTCAGCTTTATCAGTATGCACTAGGCACAGATTTGAGTTGAAGATGTGCATGCACATCACATTCTATTCCTTTATCTTGCATATTTACGAGGCGTTATTTGCGGATAGTGCTATTGCGATCGCTGACCTTAGTGATAGACGGGATTCTTTAACCAGTTTTTTCTTTTGACTTCAGCATCCTGTCTTTGATTTTTGCTTGTCTTAGGATTCTGCTTTGCATATGAAGAACTGAAAATGTTAGACTTGCACATGTCGAAGATTAAATACATTTTATGAGAGAACATAACCATCTTCAGAATTTGTTCAATTCTAAAGTCATCAATGATCATCCTCGATATAGCGATTGATGATTTTTTATAGTTATTAAATATTTGATTTGAGCTTATCGTTCGTTGATAGGGGAAAAATTTGCTGATCGTAATATTATATGCCTAGCTGTAATAATGCTGCTATTGGAAATACATCCATCTTTCATTATGTTAGGGCAGCACACCGCAATTTACATGAAGAGTGTTGTAGTTATAATTCTCCATTCTATGCAGACCTATATCATCGAATATATTTCATTCGATGGTGATGAATCGTTGGCTTGATTTTGAGAATTTTTGGTTAATCACTTTGAGAATCGACGTCAAACTTCGTATTTAGCAGGTTCATATTGTACACAAATTTGAATAAGCATTACGTTGTTTGAATTGAGCATAGCGGTTGGCTTTGAGAGATATGTAACAGTGTTCGACATTGCTAGCATTATACGGCTATCCAGCATATTCTACGACTTATTTAATTTGCATAAGATATACTGCAGCAATATTTTTCACTTTAGACACCTTCTTTGTTTAATTTTTTTTATTCCCGATTTGATATTATATTCGATTAGTGTCGAATATTGTATTTGATATTGAGTGTACACCTCTCTGTGCAATGATTGGTGCAAGAGTAGAGATGATCGGTCTACGTATATTGCTTGTTTACGCAGTCTCACTATGCTAACTGAACAATGCAGCTTGTCTGTGTGCTGCTTTTGCTTTAACCACGTTACGTGTTCATCTTTATTACGTATTTAAACATCCTCGATGAAATACTGCAATCTCTATTTATCTTCTTTTTTTTGTTGATGATAACCTCAAGGTGATAATATGTTTAATTATAAGCGTTATTATACACCTTAAAGGTGTTGATCGGTTCGCCCCGTTACCTTTTACACCTATGTGATTCAATAGGTTTAACAAAGGACTCGATGCAAAAGAGTGGGCACTATGTGATGTATCGATGAGCAGCTGACATTGATGTTATTGCTGTTGTAACGTATTGTGATGTAGGTAGAATATATTGAGAGATTATTTATGCAAATGCAATAAAATAATTTCTTTATTTTGCATAAAAATTGATGTTTTTTATTGAATCGGTGTTTTTCTCTATAGTTAGAAAAAATGGGAAATTTTTTCCGCTTTCTACTCTCAGATGAACGAAAAAATGAATAAGGAATTTTTGGCAACTTTTAGATAACTATGGATTTATTTGCATATAAAATCCTCTCTTTTAGGACTGGTGTTTGTTTGTTTGCTTGTTTTTTCTCAAAGAGCGAATGGTAAGGTTCATTTAATGTGATTGTTTTCATTCACCGATTTAATCCTCTCCTTTCCTCGCTATCAGACAGTTTGATTGAGAGTATCTCATTTTTATATTGCGAATTAATGAAAACGTTGCAGTATTTCATTTATGATTTCATAAGATTCGAATTTATTTCGGCAATATTTCGACTTATTTGGTTATCATGAGACAATCCTCAATGAATATAAGAGATAAAAGTAACTTCGCTATAATATTCCAAAGAAATAAAAGATAAAGGAGGTATTTATCGTGTAGTCTTGAATGATTGTTACAAGGTGCAACTATTGCCTAGCCCTTTTTTATGTGATTTATGGTCATTGCTTAATTAATTATTTTCTTTGATGCACTGTTGCGTTATCTTTACTAATCGTCGGTTGAGTTTTCTTTTATTACCATACCGGAAATATGCTTATGCTATAGATTATTTGTTCTTTTAGCATAGGTAATTTAATGACGGCTGAATAAGTTAAAATATTACCTTAGGGGAATAAAATTTAATGAGAACATACCCGGTGCAATACAACGTTTAGTCGACATATCTTCATCGACGTTGTTAACTACCAAGGATCTGCGTAGCGATTAATCCATTCATATTCTTAGTTGTTTATAGTAACTTTTTTTTAAAAGATATAAGGCAGTGATCTTGATATTAGAAAGTTATGCAATCACACGATCAGTCCGTATAGGTGGTCAACATGTCCGATTGGTATAGTCCGCTAAACCTTAGCAAGAAGCAAGACAACTGAGTAAAGATAGATTTCTAGGACACATAAAGTAGGAATATAAGAAAGGAAGATAAGTTTCCAATTTAACGGATCACCGATTTTTTTTAATTTATGCCGTTTTAAGAGCTGGGGGACGAACGTATTTCGCGGTGTTCACATAGCCGCAGCGTGCATTTCCCCGAGAATGAGGATCAGCTGGTTTCTGGCTATCATGAGGCCCCTACGAATTCATTCCACCTCAAACGTAAGTTTTTTTTGTGATTGGTTTTATCATCGTTGAAAATTGTTCAAACCGTGTTTACTAATGCAAAAAAAATTACAATACAAGGCAGAGTTCCACGAAGTATAGGTCATTCTAGCGCAAATGCTGAAATGAAACATCATTCATTTGCATATTTCTACTCAGTGGTTTCATTTTGCAAATTTAGTAAAATCTTACACAATGGAACAAAGGTGAAACCTTTGTTTATCCTCAAAATTTACTGTAGTGAATGTTTTGCTTTTCGTTTAATTGTTAGAGGAGTTGTGAGTGAATCTTCTGAACGCATTTTGAATGGATATCAAACGGTATTGATGCACAAACATTTTATCAATGATTGGAGAGATGTTTCATATGGAAACGCCAACTTCGTCTTCTAGAAAGACGGATTGTTAAGGGGTGCTGATAGGGATATATGAATAGAGTTTTGGTAAAGGTGTAGTAAGACTACTCGAACAAAGAAGTTAAAATAGGCAGTGATCCGATTAAAATGTGATTGCAAAGTAAGGAGGATGTTTGAACGACTGCTACTTCATTATATACCATACAAGTTTTCAAAGAATGAAAAAGTGGGATAGCCAAAGTGTGCATTTGCAATAGCCAAATTACTATTTGTTATTCATTTTGAGAGTGAAGTATTTGCAGAATGCCACGAAACAGGTCTTATAACCCAATCATATAGTAATGCGTGCAAGCTGGCAAAGGTTACTCCTAATCCATCGGTGGAGCACCAAATAGCGGTAATCTTCTTTTTTGTTTTTTCAATGATTATTTAAGTCTTTACATCATGTTGAGCCAATTGCCTACATATTGAGTGTATCAATGTTATTATAGAGTTTATACGATGCCACCTTCCTTATTATAGGATCGAACTTCAATCGTACCATAGTAAGAAGATCAATTGCAATATTTTTATTTTTATTTTCTATGCATTTTTGCTAATTCATTCGCGTGGAAGCATTACAGTGACGTCATGTCTGTGTCTGTATTTATCTGTTTGACTAGTAATTGAAAATCGGAAACCACTGAAGCTAGAATTTATTTAAAATGAGCGTAATGTTTCATATTACTCGTTTGGTTTTTAATCTACACTGAGTGTACTATAATAGAAATAAATATTTTATCAAAGGTTCATCCAGGTGTTTAATTATTTGTTGATACGTTATTAAATTGGCTAATCGGATATGAGACAAGCAGAAATTTTATATGACATCCTTCCACTATTTTTGTTGTTTAGATTTTCACTAAATTTGTTTTATATAAGACAAGATTCGTCTATGATAGAACCAATCCTAATAGTATGTAAAATTTATTCTAAAATAAGTCACCTTCGAGTGTCTTCTTACTTTTGTCTTATTTTTAATAATCTTTGAAACCGATCCCCGATTTGTTACTCATAGAATCGCATATATTACAACATTTTAGTTTTTGGTCATGTTATATTATGCCATACTGTGTGTTACATTTAACACAGTTTGCTATATTCATATCGCGGCTTTAACAGTTAGGCTGGTTGGAATTTTGACTTTAATTTTGATGGTTTTGTTATTAATTTCACTGTTGAACTTTAGCAACGACTAGGTATGCAATTGGAATAATCGTACTATTTTCAGTGTTTTCATCAAATCGTCGGTGTGCGTCAAGAATGCCTCTCTTTGAAAGGTTTCTTTCCATTCTTTTAAATATTATCCTGTCGTTCATTTGCTTATATCCTTCAGCACTATTTCCTATCTTTTGAAATGGAATCTATTATATATGGAATGGAGATGTTGTACCAGTATGTCCCAATATTGGTGGGGGGGGGGAGGTGAGAGAGGCTATGAAACCAGTAAGGATCAAGTTAGAACAAGCCAAATGATTGAGGATTTTTAGACATATTCATGTATTAGCTTTCATTCATCGATCCATCCGAATATGTGGGCCATGCGCAAGCGTTCATTAGAGTGGTACTCATGGTCCATCAAAACATCGCTTGGAGTAATGAAGATTGGATCTAACGTTCATTTTGGTTTTTCAAACACTATTTATGTTCTTATTAAGCTTGAGCTGTTAACGAGTTCTATATTGAAGCATAGTGGTGGTAATTCATGTATAGTGGGGGGGATTTTATTGACTTGTTTTGATGGAGTAGATCACCAGCTGATTTAGTTGAGCAATCATTTGAATTACAACCGTTATTTCACTTCAGCGAATCCTTTCAAAATTATTAAAGGAGGGGGGGGCGGTATCTATTATGACACCTTTTGGCCACTTTTGGCCACTTTTGGCCACAGGCTTCGTAACATGATATGATTGCATGCAAGACTATTCACTTCGGATGCCTGATCTCATGAGAGCGAAAATGACTTGCTGAGGCAGAAAATGTGCGCATAGCGCCTTTCTAGACTTTGAACTCATTGGAGATAGATAAGTGGGCGAGGGGAAAGGTCGCAATTCAGTTAAATTGGATCATTAACGAAAGCGTCATCCACTGTTTTCTGCTATTGGAGGATGCTGTTAAGTGTTGTATCTATCCTTCTACCTTTCAGCTTATAAGGCAATTATGAGTTGTTTCAAAAGAAGGAGAATGTGATTGTGAAAACGACTTTTATTTGTGGTTTCAGGACAGCGGTTGTCGCAAGCTCATATGGAGTGCCTAGAGGAGATATTCAGGAGGGTGCAATTCGACACACTAGACTTCGAGTACACTTTCATTGATGACGATGTAAATATCTTCTTGGTTTAATTGGAATGGAAATATTAATAGGCACTACTTGTTTCGACGACCGTCCACCTCGTTCTGTAGAACTTCTCCTCTCCCCTTCAGACAATCCAAAAAATATGTCTAAGCCCGTTCTTCATAACTGTGAAAATTTAACACTTAAGATTTTAACTTTTACAAAATTGAGAACATATCCAGAATGTGAACAATAATACTTCATATCTCTGATCATTAGATAGACATTTACAGAGGTTTATGTATGACTTTTAGTGATGAATTTTCTATTATTTGCCGTATCTATTTTAAGCAATCAGCATAACACATTGTTTTAACACATTTATTGCTATAGTATATTCATTGTTATCGCCGATCCCTCACTTCTTTGTATTATATGATTTGACCAGGTTGGATAGGTTTCATTGTGTAGTAATTCCTTTAGTGAAAAGTACTTATAAGTTGTATAGTAGTTGAACGATAAGAAGGCCGTTATAGGCAGCGGTCAGTCTGGCAGAGATGCTCGAATTTTACGATTCGACAGTGAAATTGAATCTTTCGTTCAATAAGCAAATAAATATTCGAGGATGGCAGGCCCTCTTTAGGGCCATTAAAAATGTAAGTCCCGTTGCTTATTTATTGCCTTTAAGAAAATGTTTGTTTACAGATGTTCATATGTATATGCATATACTAGCAAATATGTGTACTGGGTTGTTCAAACAATACTCACACTTTTACCTGCTGAGAAAGTGTAATCACTGCTCAGGTTGGAAATTAAACACATGTGTTTGTCATTGATTTCGTCTTACTTTTCGATTTTGTATTGCAGGTCTTTACATATTTTGGTTCATCTCCTTCGGTTAAACATATAAATCAACAGTTTTGCTTCTTTAATTGTGTGGTTTTTTAATTATATCATTGTTGAAAAAAGAAATTATAGTTTAAAGAAAGTTGATTATGAATTATAGATTTTCCATCTGTGAATGCAGTTACATTCGCTCTTTTTGTTAGTATAGATGACAAGCTCTTATAACGAGGGTGGAGGTTTTCTTTAAGTATAAAAACTTTGGCTTTCTAGAGCAGTAGGACATGAGTGTGCTTTGTTTGCCAGAGCCCTGCTTCGATCTGCTTGGCTGAAATGCCGATTACTAATTTTCGAATTTTTATTGCTTGAATTAACTCGAATTTAAATGTTAAGAGGATGTGCTTTAAAGGTATCTAAATAGCACCCTACTGCGCCATGAACGTATCCTTTCAGCGCAGGTCAGTTGAAGAAATGTGGTTAATTTGTCGTAGTATTACAGTGCCAATCTCTACAATTGCTCAACCTGCGTTATACTTCGCTATCGGATAGAGCAATACCCGTGCTTGCCCGCACACTGCGCACGCAGCCGACTCTAACGACGCTGCATCTTGAAAATGTTTCATTGTCGGGGAAAAACCTCCTTCTTCTTGGTTTGTTGCTTATATTTTTTGATTTGAATTTACAAATTGATCTCTTGTTTTTTTTTTTTGACATTTTGGATTGTCTGCTTGTCTGGATTTGCCTATTTGTTTATTCAATATTCGATGGGTCATTTCTAGCATTTGAAAGATATGCGTTCATTTTATTGCAACACCTCAAAAATGACATCATTTTGCCGATGGGCTGAGTGGTTTTAGATGCAGATCGCAATGTTTCTGCTTGCAGAATTGAATATCTTTTTTTGCATCTCTATATTCGTTGATCCGATAAGATTTTTTTCGTTTTCTTTTGCTTGCAATCTCTGCTTTAGAGATCGCTTCAGACTTAACTTACAGCCTAACAAATGGGCCAAAATCACAAAGCCAAGCGGAAGTGTCGCAAAAGGCAATTGAGCATCACTTCTAAAAACGTCATTCCACAGCACCATTTCTTCTTGAAGTTTTAACATTTTCGCACTCATCAGTTGGCCCCCTAATCTGTCCAATTTTTGATTTGACGTCTTTTGGATATCTCAGAGTCGGATACTTGTAGATCACCACCACTGTTTGTTGTTGATTTCACCTCTAGAGGCTGATACATAATTTCGATCACTGAATTTCTTTTTGAGTAAATGCGTTCAACTCTCACATAGATTTTATTTGAAGTATGCGCGTTGAAAACGAATACAGTGCTGAGGGAACTATACTTGGGCGAGAATAATCTACAACCAGCAGATGGTGCGCACCTCTATCAAATGATCGTCGGCAACTCGTCGATACAGATGTTAGATCTAAGGAACAACCAACTTCAGGTTCAACTTTTTATTCTATCTTTAGAAAGATGCTGATGCAATGATCAGGGCAGGGCATAATTCGGAAAGGGTTGTAACGGAGGAACTTGCTTATTCGTTAATGTAATAGGTAAATCAGTGCGTGATTTTGTTTTGACCTCTCGTTAGTGGGATAAATAGACACAAAGGACTTGAGTTGGGAGTTTATGTACTTCTTTTATATTTGAACGTCTGAAATCATTCTCAGTCGCCGAGTTTCATTTCCGCAGATTTTATGCTTTATCAGTTGTAATTATCATACCTTTAAGCATAAATATACATAGGTATTTAAGCATGGCATCGTTGTAATTCAAGCTGTTATTTGGCTTCTGTTGAAGCAAATACTTACTACTATTTGTGCTAGAATAGGAGATAATATAGGTTTGAAAGAGTT
Organism: Baylisascaris schroederi; assembly: GCA_006503575.1. Classification (NCBI taxonomy): domain Eukaryota; kingdom Metazoa; phylum Nematoda; class Chromadorea; order Rhabditida; family Ascarididae; genus Baylisascaris; species Baylisascaris schroederi. Next base: position 19,891 of record QEWY01001061.1, on the reverse strand, counting down.
TTTTTTTTTTTTTAAGGATGGCGGATTGCGGCATATATGTGACGCACTTCGAAACAAAGAGACACTAGAGAAGAGCGCTCTTTCAGCACTCGTTCTCTGGAATAATAGACTTACAAGCAGTAGTATGGATGCACTCGCCAATGCACTTGTATGATTTTTTTCTTTTCTTTTTCTTTTAGCTTAGCCATCAGAAGATCAATGCCTTTTGGCCATTTTACAGCGCAAACCTACATGCATCATTTGGGAGGTGAGTGCGTGTCGGGATTTCAACGGAAATTTTTGTGTTTTTTTGTTCAGTTTTTATTCAAAAAGTATTACAATCGATGCGTGGAGGTGCAACATTGAAAATTAGCCTGGGTAAACTTTATTTATCTAATCTTTGATCTTTATAGAGTACTATTTTATTTTTGCGATAAATTACTAACATATTGATGTGTACTTTTATTGCAAAGTTGTCAAGTTCGACAAAATTGGACACGTTATTTCTTTTGTGATTTTTTTTTCGAATGTTTTGGTTAAATTGCAACGTCAAAGCATGTGACAGCATTCTGTTTGTAAAAAGTTTTGCGTAGTTTTTGCAATTTCATCGTATTCAGAATGATTATTGAGAGATATATTTTCCACATTGGAGTTAATTTTGCCGAGAATGGATAGCGTTTTTTTTTTCGTTATCGCTTTTGGTTAATATTATTCCACCCAATTTGTGCAGTATTACATATAAATCTTATTGCACATATTTAACTTTCTCCACAACGATAACGCATATCATGACGAAGAAAAAAAAAGAATCATTAGACGCATAGATTACTTTAGGTTTAGGCTTACTGTCGGATAGTGAGACTAAATGAATCTGATGTAGAAAAGTAGCCCATCGGTGATGATTGGAGCATCAGCCTATTTCATGTTTGTTTTAGTCTTGAGTTCCTCTCCGTGAAATTGCACTGACCATTGGTCATCCTCGTATTTCGTCGAAAGTTTTTTGTCCAGCGAATGGCCATTGCTGCTCGTGCCTTGAGTTTTTAACTGAACAATTTTATAAATCGGCTGCAGTCAATCTCACCTTGTCACCTTGTTTGCTTCGAAGATTAGTTTTCTTGTAGGCGGCGCGATCGTACTTTTTCTATTCTAATGTATAAGCGTTGTGGTGATAGAAGTGAGATAAGAGACACGTGTTATTCGATGGTAACGATGTATGCTGCACTATTATGTTTATTTAGTTGCATCGATTGAGAACGTTTAGGGAGGATTGGATTCTAAATTCTTTTACACTGATCTTATATGTCGTAAATTTGAAGTGTTGACGATCAGTGATCATTGCTTTCAGCTGGAAAACAGCAAGCTGGAGACGTTGAATATTGGCAGTAATAATCTGTCAGTTGAGGGGATTATGGCTTTGAAACCAGCATTGCTTGCTAATTCCAGTCTTCAGAGACTTGGCCTTCAAGCTACCAATCTCGATTGTCAATGTAAACTTTTTTACAATTTTTTTAATCTTTTTTGTTTTTTGTTTTTTGTTTTTTTTTTTTGCAATGCCGATTTCAACTTTTTGCATGTTTCGATATTGGTGATCCGCTAGGAAAACTGTTTGATGCGCTTGTTTTTTCTCCACATTATGAAATTTCTCACTGTTTTGTAACAGTGCTTCAGCAGAGAGTCGATAAACAGTTGGTTAGCAGATAGTAAACAGCCAGAATTATCAAAAACAATTAGTGCCTCGAAAATTATCAAAGAAAAGGATTTTTTTAAGGGGAAAATATTGATGATGAATTTTTTGGGTATTGAACATAGAAATTTGAAGAAGTGGATTTTATTAATAGGGGTGGTTCTGTAAGAGGAAGTAAAACATTCTGATGTCCCGATGTGTACAGATCTTTCGATGTGATCGTTTGCGAAATGTCTTTCGCAGTACCAATGAGGCTATTCAATACGGCAGAAATCAGGATATGAACCTGTCGAGTTGCGCATTTATTTTAGTCGATCTGCGGATTGCAAACTAATTTTTTATTAATAGGAAATTAGCTTGGATAGCTCATGTGCGATATTCGGTCCTCTGTTTTTTGAAGATTTAGGGCTGTCGGCCGAAGGATGGGTAGAAAAAGTCGCGGAAGGGGTAGACAAGGGAATATAAATCCCCCTTGCAAAAGTAAATGATCGTTGTGTTCATTCGACGCAAAGTCTTATTTCCTCTTCTTTCTCGTGCTGCTTACCCTCTGCCTTCTTCGTTCTCAGCCTTCCTCGATGGTATTGATGTAAATGATTGAATTTCAGGTGCAATAGTGTTAGCGGAGTGTTTGGCGGACAATAAAATAATGGTACGTGTTGATTTGCGGGATAACGCTCAAGTTGGATCAGCGGGTCTGTTGGCTTTGCATCTGGCGATGAAGATGAACACATCGATCACACTACTTAACTTGGACAATTCATGTGCCAAGTCGAGCAGCGTCAAGGTTGCTCCGAAAGTTTGCAGTAACTTCTTTTCTGAGTGTGCTTTTGTGAAGCGTTTTTTGATTGCTTGCACTTGCTGCCTTCTCTTCGCAGTTCGCCTTTAACTTTAATTTACTAATGTGGGATTTTGTTTGTAAGTCGTAGATAATAAGGCGAAAATGTTGAATATTGTAGTGATGCTGCAAATGCATCACTATCATCGTGAAGATAAGTTTTGATGAAATTATTAGATAATATCCTCATCGGAAGTTAACTTACAATCAAAATTAAAAGATTCTAAAGTTTTAGGCTTTTATTATGAATATTATGAGTGTAGAAATATTTATAGAGATTTTTTTGAAAGCACGGAGTTGATTTTTTTGTTTGTTTGCCCACTTATGCATCAATTTCCTAATTTCTAATTTTTTAATAGTTAGTTTCCGTTTTGTATGTTGGATTCAATTAATTCTCTTTTAAACGATGCATTTTGAATTGATACAAGATCTTCTATACTTCAGATCAATAGTACAATATTCGTTTTTGCTCGATGAGTTCATTGTTAGTTGTAATGCATCTTTCTATCTCTATCAATTTTTATCACTCTTATCAAAGGGCGCTTTTGTCTGAATTAAATTATGACTGTTTAATGCAGCCTTTTACTCATAAATAGACTGTAGATCCCCAAGTTCTTTTTTTTCCCTCGAATCTACACGTTGAAGTGTGGCTATTTGTGTGCGCGACATAAGTGTAATTTTAGCTGCTTTGCAAGTGTTCTATGAGTTCATGGGATTTTTTTTTGTTGGAGGGGGAGGGGGGGGGGAGTGAGGTTTGAAAATGGAAGGGGATGGTTTTGCAAGCATTTTTTGGCGTATATGATGGTTATATGTTTGGAGTATTGTTATTGCTATGAGGGGAACTCTTTAAGTACGCTTACTGAAGTAGCTTCAGTTGGTAGATATTGCAGAAAGAATTACTATAATGTGATAATTGCGTTTTTTTATTATGTGCTTATTGCTTTACTTGTTATTTCGCTATTTTAAATATGCATTTATATATGTTGATCGAGATTTAGGTGAAAGAATATCACGAACAGTTCAAACTGTATTTCGATGAGATTAAATCGTTTTGCGAACGAAACAAGCAATTAGCACTCCAGAAGCTTTCGGTGCAATCATCTACATCAGAGGTCACCTCGGATTCCGAATCATCGGACAGTGGGCAGACGGATGGCCAGGATGATAAACAACAAGAAGGTTTATTCAAGAATACTTTGAAAGTGCAGCTTTATGATTCGCTTCCACTTTTGCATAGACGGAACATGGAAAATTGAAGTTGAGTAATGTGAGAGGCAGGAGGATAAGATTTTTAATGATAATGAAAGAGATGGGGATTCATATTTAATAAAAGTGCTAAACTGAAAATATTGTTCAATAGAAGCCAGAGATGGGGGGAAGGGGTTCAGAAAACTCTCTTATGTTAAGGTTTTGCTATGGGAACAGTTTGTGTAGTTTATTTCATTTTATTTTATTTTTTAAAATTGAAGTTCATAGCCGCTGGGATCCATTATTAGTCGCTGTTTTGAGTACATATGTGATGTTCGATCTGCCATAGAAAGTATGCAAAAGGCGACATTCTTATCTGAGGATGTGTTGTGGTGTTGACTCAAAATTCTGGCTAATTCACTCAGATTTTTCTTCGTAGACCCTCATAAAAGGTAGTCGAGGCGTGCCCAGATGAGTAGAAGAGATCTAGTGGCATCCTTTCTCGAAAGCTTCCATCGGCTTCATGTAGGGAAGGGAGGGGAAGGGACTGTAGATCCTGATTTGGGTGTTAACTTAAATCTGTAGGGATGCTTATTTTATTGCGAAGGCGTCATATTCCTAAATACAGCAGCTGCGGAAACAAAGGATGAAGGGGATGGCACGAAGGTGGAAGGTGACGACGTATGTGAGGTGAAGCAAGTTGTACCAGTCTTAACGAGGCGGAAAAACTTCGACTCTCCATCGCATCGCAAAAGACCTGTGTGGAAGTTCACTCGCTCTTCGTCACTTACTTGTACCGAGCTCGTCGAGGATATCAATGTGAGCAGCGATGAACTTCAATTCTGCGCATTTTTTTGAGAATTAGAAGAAGAAAGGGGTAATTATTAGTGTACTTGTAAGAACAAGGTTGCTGAGTGTGCCGGATGGACCCAAAAATAAACTCAAAAATGAGAGCGATTCGGTTAAGGGACCTAGTTGGGAAGTCAAACATTAAACTGCTAATCGCGTTGCTTTCTACACTTTTTATCTTCCTTTTTTTTTTCTGCTGAATATTAACGGCTTTGAATTGCGTTTGCTGCAGATGTTATATGCAGTTGACGATCGAATGTGCATTTATTGATATACTCGGTACGGCTATTTGAAAGTCATAGTATTTGGTAATTTTTTAATCGTCTAATTTCGTGTGTAAATTTTTGCGACCGAATACAGGAGCGCATACTTCAAATGAGTCGTTCGTGCTCAACCCTCGATTCTGCTGTCGAAGAGCCACCGTCGTTTCCGTTACCTCAAAAGGCACCCGTTGCAGTGACAGTCCCATCGCAACCTAAAGGTTTTATTTATTTTTCAGGGATTTGACAGGGGAATAGAAGGCGTTTGTGCAAAAATTGTGTTTAAATGCTTTTATGAAACATCGGGTGCTATGAATATGCCAGTTTCAGTTTCTTTTTTAAATTTATATCGCGGTGTTCGCAGTTCATTCGTAATGGGGAGCAGTTTTTCTCTCAAGGAGGAAAGTGGGCAAAATCACATATCATTTACCAAAAGAAGTTTGCTGTTTTTGGCTGGAAGGAAAGCGCATTCAGATATGCCTAGTAGTAAAATGAAATAAATATATGAAGAAGTAAAAACATTTGTAAATTTAAATAGGGCACGTTAGCCATGCACCCAAAGCCAAAAAGGAACAAGAAAGTCAGAGATCAGTGGCGAATGAAGGCATGCAAGGATACAGATATGAATATGCGAGTGTAAGGTAGATACAGTTAGTTGCGATGACCGAGCAAATTCTCTGGAAGGTCATTTACATAAAGCAGAAATAGAAGAGATCCCAGAACACTACCTTGCAACACCCCTACTTAACACGAGTATAAGACATTCTCTATTTTCATTTTGAAACGGGAGAGGAATGCTGTCAAAAAGGAAACCAACCGCGGAGGAAGTTGCGAAGAGAAATGGAGAGACGAATGGCCAAGGAGGAGATTGGAAGGGGTATTTACCGTGTACATAATGGCGCTCCACATCTATGATGTCTTCCATGCATGACTTTCTTAGGATAGCCCGCACTGACCTTTGCCCTACACGACGTTTAATGGAGGAAGGGCAATCTATTTGCCTCTTATAAACGAAGAGACTTAAAAATTCATTCAATTGACGCATTGCAGGTTTAGCCGAAGTCGGAAAAAGTCCGTCGTTGCCTTCTCTACCGTTGTTGGCATCTGCGACGGACAGCACTGCCACAATCAAGAAGCCGAATCGACGGTTTTCCGTTTCACTATCCAGTCATTCAGCAAGCAATCCTGACCTTCGTCGGCCTATATCTCCTAGGTTTAAAGTAAGTTATTTTAAGAGTTATATACCGTCGCTATTTTTCTTGAAATATTAAAAAAATTTCGTGCTCTTTGCCAGCTATAGTTGTGGTAATTGCTGCAATTTAGCGTTCATTCGCATAATCCGCGGAGAATTTTTAGCCAATTGGTTAACGTACAAAATATTTGCTGATCAGCACACGAATGTGAATAATAGAAGAGCTTACTGCAGATCTTTGATGTGTTATGAGTATTGTTGATGAATTATTATTATGGCCTTATGAAGGTTTTTGATTCTTAAATGCTCTATGTATGTGTGACGGGTATGCTAACTTTAAATCTTAATTTTTTGAAACAAGCAGGAATGCATTGGATCTGTCGAAGCTGAGGAGATGCTTTCATAGTATTATAGCAGAAAAAGGGAAACTATGATACCTTGCGATTGTTGGAGATAGAGGGCAGGCTCTTTAGAGCTGCATTCTAACTCTAACAGTTATTCAGCATCAGAAATGGTCACAGTCTGAATAAATAGCTTTATAGTAGTATTCCATGTTGTTCGCTTACTGCCCAAACTTAGAAAGTATATCGTAATATCGAGTAGCCCGCTGGAGATAGAGAGTGGGCTCATTAGAACATTTTCCGGTGAAACCCTTGCGCTGAAACGGAATGGCGGTCCTTGGAATGCCCTGCGAATGGGAATTTGGAGTCGAGGAGCTGTCTCATCTATTTAATTTATTTAGGCTGTTAGTCGGGCAATGCAACGGTTGTTATTCTCATGTTCTTTTTTTTTGGTAAGGCGTCCATGTTTTGCTCATGTTTTGCTGCATAATTAATCGTTACAAATGATCTCTACTATCGTATTTGTTACTGTAAACTTTTTTTTCAGGTGATGCCTGTCACTGTTTCTTCCTCTCAAACTCTCACGAAGTCAATAAGCTCACCGATGGCAAGTAATGAGACTGTCATAGAAAAAAGAGTTGCAAGCAGTTCACTTTCAAACAGCATTCCATCGAAACAGCTAGAAATGAGCGCAAAATCGGACGCTAACAGTAATACGAATGCAACATCAACACCTCAATTTGTCGATGTTTCGTCAAAAACCGTAGATGATAACGAGGGTTCTGTTGCGCTCTCAAAAGTGGAGAAAAAAGATGACAGTATTGATCCTGACTTGTTTGTAGAATCAGCGATCAGTAAAGACTCCTCATCCAACCCATGTCCGCCTTCAGTGGACCCAGATTCAAACTCCACGTCTCCTTCCCTTCCAACTTCAACTGCTTCTGTCTATTCCGTAAATAATACTGAAACTGAGAAAAACAGGCTAGACGAAATATGCAGCTCTGAAGGACCAGAAACTGGTCGGAAACCTACCGATGGGTATCCGCAAGATGTCGAAATGGGTCATACTGTTGAAGAAACTACCGAGTCTTGTATAAAGAGCGCCCAGTTTGTTGAGACGGTTTGTGAGGGTGGACCATGTTCCGGGACGTTGATTGAGGGGCATTGTGCAGCCGGTTGTAGCATTGGCGCTATGCCTAGCTTTTGCGTGCAGTCATCTGGCAATCGTTGCACTTCTTCATCGTTGGCTGAGAATTCGAAAAATACAACCTGCCCGGATGTGGTCGATGCTGATAAAGGGATAGTGGCTAATGTAGCAAACTCGAGTAATAGTTGCGATGAGGGTCTTTCAAAAGCTACGTTACTTACCACTGCTGATGCGGGAACGATTTCGGCACCAGAATGTTCACGATTGGGCAGTGCTGAAATTTTAGTGAAAGATACGACTGAGAAGTCATCACTGAATATCGGAAGCAGTGTTCCCTCTAGAGAACCTCTTTTAGAGCCTGAGCGGCCGATAGTGACGGCTCATGTGAAAGCATCGACTGCGAAGAATGAGTCTAGCAGACGTGATCGCCTGGGTGGCTGCGACTCTGATGATTTTGTGTTCGTTGTCAATTCGAGAGAAGTTGCTCCAGAGAAGCTTCCAGTTGGGTGCAACATCGAAGTGGTACCGCAGGAGGGTCGTTCACAGTTTTCATCCTCAGCTAACGATGAAAACCCTATACCAGGAGAAACCGAACAAGTGATATGCACTGACCGTGTGGTATTTGCAGAAGCTTATCCTGAAAAATATACCATGGAGCGAAGTGATGGTGTAGGTAGGGATGGCTTCGCGGTCACAAAAACTCCTGAAATAGATTCATGCGAAAAAATTGTTATATGCGGCGATCGAAGGATGTCCGATACCAAAGCAAACGCGAACGTCACACAGAAGTTTTTAGATGATGATGGCCTACTGAAAATAGCTTCTGAAGATAAGAAACTCGAGGTCGTTTCTGATAATCCGTATGAGGTGTGTCAGGCGCAGCGTTTAGTGCTTGTTACTCGAACGATTAACGCGAACAATCGAAGGGGTGAGCCTGAGGTGTTTGCCGATGTAGAGAACGGTGAAGATACACAGGAAGTGCTTTGTCGTTATCCATGTATGGCGCGCCCAATGCGAGACGCCCTATGTTTGAATGCAGGCGCATCCGATGAGGAAATTGTTCGAAAAGTGGTCAAGGATCTCGTCAACTTCACTGCTTTTGAGGTTCGTCAAACTTTGTTACAAATCGAGTTAGGCATTAGAAAGTAGAACGAGAAGCGTTTTTCGTCCTTTTTAACTCGCTAGCATCGAAATCCAAATCAAACAGCAGTCTGCGAAGTGAAGATCGCAACGATAAACTTAAAGAAGATTAAAACACTCAAGAAGACTGCAACGACAAAGGGCATATCGAGAAGAGAGAGAAAAAAAGAAAAAGGTGCGATTGTATTACGGAGCTCTCCCGTTTCATATGGTAGGAATCCGCTTTTGCTTATAAAATATCGTAGACTAGCAGCGAAATTTAATTTCAAGACTAGCTCGAGCAAACGTTTGTAACACAAATCCACTATCATCGAGAAAATACAAGAAATTAAAAAAGGCGCCACAATGCGTCTTATGAATGAGGGCTATTAATAATTGCTTTTTGATTCGCGTAACAACCAGCTCATTTGAATTACATTATGCGAAATATTGGTTTGTATTGAGGAATATCACTGTTTGCAGATGGGAGATGAAGACGGGTTGCAATATAGCGGGTTAAAGTCACCCCCACCTTCGCGTTTGGTCAGTCCGATGAAGCCAGGAGTGGATGGCCTTTCTCCGCCGAGGTTGTTTTTTTTTTTCAATTTTTTTAAGGGAAAACTTCATTTGTTTCGTTGAGAAATTTCAAAACTCTTCATTTAAATGAATTTTTTGAATGGAGCCTACAATATTTAGGGCAATGCAAGTGGCGATCATCGAAATTCGCTCAAGCCGTTTACTTAAAATCATTTTTGCGTTCATTAGAGGCGAAGGAGTACAATAGACAACCGGATAAATAAGTTCATACAGAAGTGTGCTTTTGTCTTTGCGTGGGAAGAAGATAAGCTCACTTTCACATGCTGCGTTTTCTGGCATTTAAGTTCGCTTATTTGCTTGTCCGCCCAGTGCCACTGATTTGGCATTTCGGAAGAGCCGAACAAACTCTACGTTGAATTAATATGTTTGCTAAAAGTGAGTCCCCACCTTTATCGCAGATAATGAAGCAATAAAAATTTGTTCGATGAAGTAACAGTGTTACCGACATTTTAAAGCTTGTTGAAATTCTGATCATTTTGGAAGGAAGAGTTACAGGAATCCGTCAGTGGAAGCGAGCGAATGTCGAGACGGGGAAAGCGACGAAGAGGTGATTCATAGCATTATGAGGGCGTTGGTGAGAGACGTTCTTCTGAAGGAAAAGCAGGTACTATCGAGAAGCCTCAGAAAGAAGAGGGAACGCCTCAACAGGGAGCTTCCTTCACGTAAACTCCCTTGATCTCGTTCCTTTTTGCTTTGCTAGCTGATAACAAGAGAGTTTCATATGGGCTAAAATGGTCACATGACCGTAGAGAGATTAAAGGAGCACCACATAGTCATAGCTTGCTTGAGCAGTGAGCAGGACTTTGATTGATTTCTCCTGAATTTTTCGGTACTGGCAGTTTCAGTGATAGATTCTCTCTCTCCTCCTCTCTCTCTCTTTCTCTCTCTCTCTCTCTCTCTACAGACTTGTGTTTCGAGCTAGAAAAGTTTTATCTCAGAATGAAGGAAAACAAAGAACGATTTATGAGAAAGGCGGGGGAGGGAGGTTAGGAGGGGGGTGAAGGCGATAGGAGGTGGGGAAGCTAGCATATGTCACTTAAAATAAGCAAATTTAGAAGCGCATTACTATTTGATGGGATGCGATAATTATATTTTCAATAGAATATTTCAATGCGTATTTTTATGGACTGTGTCATTGAACTACCTTGAAGCACGCATCGCTATAATTTAATTAGTGATATAAATTAAGAAATATTTTCACTTGTTTTATATATTTGTAATCGATCGCTTTTATGTACGCCAGAGATGTTTATATTTCTATTAGATGGATTGATTTCGGTGAGTATTTTACTGGTTGCTAGTTTTTCAAAAAAAATTTTTAATGCATCCCAATAAGGATTTAGAAAGACCCCATCTAGAGGTTCTGTAAACAAGAATATGTTCTGAGGAATTTTTAGGAAATAAAGCGCCGATTGTTGTAGTGCTTTTAAATTTTGAAAGTTAATTCAACTCGTATTGGATGCCGAGAAAAAATTGCTTTAACGTCAGAGATTAAAAAAAAAACAAACTAAGAGGGATAAATTAGACTCATCACTTTTCATATATGTTTGATGTTTTTGAGTTATGAGCCAACTTCCCTGTGCGTAAAGAACGGTAAATTTGATGGTGATATTCTATTGTGAAAAGAGCATAGAAAAGTTTTTATAAACGATGAATACTTAATAGAGGATGTAGAGATTTTGTAGAGTAAAGTATAGATGTGATCACGAATTATCTAAGAAGCAATTAATACAGCAATAATTTGAATTTATCTTTTATCGATTTAGAAGAATGACGCAATAATATTCGATCGTCTATAGTATGTTGTTGATAATCTATAGCGATGATTTGCGTTTAAATATGCAAAAAGTTATGACAATATCAGGTGAATTATTGAAGTTTCAAAAATGAGAACGATTATTCGATAAGTTCTTTTTTTTTGATATTCATATGTGTCACGTCGATTGTGACAATGCTTAAATAAGCTCGTGTATTATCGAATATATGAATTTTTTTTTTGTTGCTGAAAAAAATGTAAATTTACGTTGGTGTGTTTTGTGGTTCATACGTGATATTTGGATGTATTTAGTATTATATTCCACTAAGAAATAAGTGATAGTTCCCCTTTAGTGGTTCTGATGTGTTTTTTTTCGATTTTTTACGATTTGGTCTCATATAATTGCTTTTTTTAAAATTTTTAGAGCGACATTTTTAGTTGATTAGATAAGTGAGAATTTATCTGATGAGAGTGATGATTTTTGAAATAATTAATCAGTTCGATTTGTCGGTAAACATTTGAGCGCTTGAATAACAGGCTAAATTCAGGTTGATGTTTGAGGTTCAGGTTAATTTAGGAAATATTATAATATTGATCCGCATGAAGCTCCGGGACCGTGGCTTGCTGGTTTTTTTTTGGGGGGGGGGGGGGGGGTGGGGGGGGGGGGGGAGAGGAAGGGAGGAAAAGGGAGCTTTTTCAAGAACGGCTTGTTTTTTTGCTTTGAATTTAAGGTAGGTATTTGAAAAATGTTTGGCGCCCCGGCCCTGCAAAAGCCAATTATGTATCAATTTTTGTGCGAAACTTTTCTTTTAAAAAATTTTTATTTCAGTGAATTCTTTCCGAAGTAATAAGGTGTGCTCAACGCTTTTTATACGCACGAAATATAGGGAGGGAGAATATCTTTCTTATATGTTTAGAACGGCAACAAAATTGTCGGTCATATTGTTAGTTAATATGAACGGAAAAGAGCCACTGATAAAAACTTGAATAATAGCCGAAAATAAAGCGGTGTAACTCTATCGATTAGCTGAGAACCCCACTGATCGGCGCTTTTGTTTCTCATCTGTATTCTTTATCAACACTAAATATTTCATTGAGTTTAATTTTGAAGCCAATCTATATCGCTCGACTGTTAGAAGTGGGGCAATTATGAGTATGAGGCTCTTTTTTTCATTTCATGCCATCCACTTATAAAATACATTTCATTCTTCGTACAAAACTTGGAGATTTTTAACAACTTTCTCAGCTTCTCAAGGCTAGCATATTTTCGGATTGGGGTTTACTCGGGATCACTCCACATGATGCAGATCTATTTAAAGGAGGAAAAGTGGTCTAAGTCCTATAAATTTCTGCACTTTTGAAAAAGCAGTGATCATGATTTCAATTTTTGCCGAATTTATGCCGAAATTAGTTGTGCAAATTTGCCTCGCTCATTGCCGTTGTGCATTCTGCTAAATCGTAGAGTGATAATGTTTAGTGGTTTATACTATAGCGACCTTGTTGTCTGTGATGTTATTTTCGTGTTACGGCTCTCTTTAATTTATGTTATTTGATAATTTAACTGTTTCTCTTGACAGCAACGTTTCGATGTTTTCAGAACATCACAGGTTGTGAATTTCAGCCGGTTGAAGCTTCATGAGCTCAAAAAGGGAAGTTCAAGCCTTAATCTAAACCTGGAAACAGGCCTGGTGGACTGAATTCACATTCCATGTTATGAAGGCTTTGCAATATGCCAACAAAGATGCCGCTCCCTGCCGTAGAGGTTCTTCGCTTTTAGTTTGAAAATTCAGCTTTTTTCCCCATTGTAAATAAAGAGTATTGCATTCATCGCATCTGATAAAGGATGGGTTTTATTGCTTGTTTCTGATGTGACATCGATGAGGAAAATATAAATGATTGAGTTCGTGGTCGCTGCTCGGACGGAGGTGAGAAGGGGGAGGGAAGAGGGGAACTCGTGTGCAAATGCGATTGCCCGCGAATTAGCGGGTGATCCGTTTAGAACGCGTTTTCGTTAACATTTAAACCAGGGAGTGATAGGGGATTTGCTCATCACAGTTGTTTTTGAGTTCTCAGAACTTGTTGGGCGATCTCACACATAATAAAGTTTCTGATGCAAAAGCGTTCTAAAGCTGGTTTTCTAGGCTTTTCGGTATACGGTGTCCACCATTTTCCACCTGATCGTTTAAACCGATGCCTCATCTTCTGGAACTTATTGCGGTGCGATGTTTCCTTACCGGCATTTCCATTTGCAAGGATCTGCTCAGAGCAGGCCAACTTAACTTTCAACTGTACATGGGATATTATTGGGAAGAGAGTCGGGCCAACAAGAGAATATTGAAATGCGTCAGTGAGAGATTACGATCAAGTGAAGTCCATAATATTTTGCGAATGAATTCGTAATTAAGCTTCTAGTCATCAGTTGGCTCTTTGTAATAATTATTGTTAGCATATTTTATTGACACATAAATACATACCTGTAGGTTTTTACGTGTGTCTGTCTTTTCGTTCGCTGTTTCCAGCAAGCTGCTACCAAGAACCATAGAGACATGGTTTGGTGGGAATAATCTGTGCAATGAGATATCCTCATTCCCGCTGAGGTTCAAAGTTAAAGACGCGATGAAATCTGCATGTGAAATATGTTTTTCGTCATGCCTATGTAAATGAACTGCGACAAATGCATTACAAGAGTTGTGATTGTTCCCGCACACCGACCAACAGTTGGGATAGTGGTTCAGACATGAAAGTCCACATCAGGTTTACCACATTAGCATCACGATAGCGAGATCGTATCATGCTAGCTTACCAATACACTTTACCATGTATTCAGTTGCTAGTGCAGCCAGTTTTTTATGATAGATGGTTACGACAAGCACATATCAAGCAATCCTTGCGGGCGCGTTTTGCCTCTTTTCCATAACCCCCACTTTGCTGTTTGCAACTTTCTGGCCATCTCACAGCTGTGTTCAAATAAGAAAAGGTTAAGATGGAAGCGAAGTGAAAAGCAAAGACCGGTTGTGCGCAACGTGAAAGCTATCTGAAAAGGGTTAAGCGTCAAACAAACGAGCTGACTGTGTTTACTTTCTTATCAACAGCGGTGAGGGACTCGTACAGCAGGTGTTGCTATTTCAAGTTTCGTGTGAGTGTACAGCCAAACAGCTGCGAGAAATGCGGCAATCCTGCTTGAAGCTTTCACTTCTTTTCGCAACCGTTGTTTCGACTATTGGTTTCCCTGATTGGACCGCCGAAACTTTTCCTAATTCGCTGACTAGTCCAACACTCTGTAATATTGATCGACCTGGATTATTGTGTGATCCGAATGCTTTACTCACTTCAGTCGATAATGTTTCCGGCAAGTTTTTCTCGATAAAGTTAGACTAGTAACGAGTAGATCATTGAACAAAGATAAGAGACCGCAAGTGAGCAATTTATAGGAAAGATAAGCGTTGAACGATTAGGTCATTTCTTTGTGGAAACTTTTTATAGCACCTAAGATCAACAAATTTTGATGCTGGTATAAATAATTTCAAGTTGTTTCAGAAATAAAGTGATTTACTTTTTAGCCGATTTATCGAACCGTTACTTTTTTATGGCATGTACAAATTCGACTGTTTATGGGTACGGGATATGCAAAATAGGTTGAAAAAAAAATAAAACCACCCCGGTGTTACTCCATCTAGCAAATTTTTACGAGAAGATTTCATTGATTTAATTTTTTTCTATTCACTTCTTTATGAGAAAAAAAATTATAAATTTTTTTAAGCCAATTTATTGAATTTGTTGGATTTTTTACCGAATTTTGTAAAAAATTTTAAAGCGATCCATTTCTTCTAGATTTTAAAGGATTTTTTTCTTTCCTCAGATAAGTTTAAGCACTTCAACGAATCGGTTTCTCTCTTTTCTTGTTGCTAAAATTGATTGAAGGTTTGAGCAATCCGACTCAGTCGATTTTTCAAAAAAGAACTTCATAAAAATCAATCTTGAAAAACACTCTCATAGCATTACCGTAATTTTCACTTCTGAACTCCTAATGCAAAATTTTAGGGTTGTAAAATTTATTAAATATAATCTTCAACTAAATATTCGTTCCAAGTCCTTAAAAAGTTTTTTACCTTCTAAAAGGTTCCATAGTGGAGCTTCTATCGGTGAAAATTTTAAACTATACGGTTCTCTTAGTTTATCGTTTTCTTTGATGGAATATACCACAACAATGAATGCAATCCTTTGCATCTCCGAAGTACCTCCTTCCTTTAGATATATTTCCAAATCTAAACATCTGTCCTTCATCTCTAGATTTTATTCAATAAGGCCTGGTTTGTAACCAAGTGGAATATTCTAAAATGAACAAGTGGGAGAGCGCACCAGAGAGGCGATATGCGATTTTTGAGATAACTCTCATTGTATTAGCCACTTCCATAATTTCTAACAAATAATAAATATCCACAGCAATGTATTTAAATTTCAACTCATCTAATATCCTGTAGAAACATTCGATAAAATGGCAGTTTTTATGCAATCCGATCAGTTATAAAGGAGAGTTGGTTTGGTTGCAAAATATATGTAATTTTTTAGGCACCTTTAAATAAATAAAAATATTGAAAGATCAACCACATTAACATAGATCATCATCCATGTATTATAATTGTAATTATATTTGCATAATATATTATAATTGTAATCACATCGCCGTAATGCGCTTTGCAAACGCAAACTTGCAAAAAGCGCTTTTTAAAAATGGAGCGTCTATAAGCGCTTATAATAAGAGCTCAAAAAATCAAAATTTTAAGGTTTAAAAAATGCGTCCAGAGAGAAGGAAATTGTTTTTTTTTCACATATCACTTAGCGATAATATTATGAGGAAGTTTTGTAAATGAACGTAGAGCACGAAATGCAAATAAAACGTTTCATCAACTGCTTATAGGCGCCTCATTGGTGTCACACGAATTATCGCTTATTCGAACGTCAACCAATTGTTCCTGTACACCTCGAGATGAAGCACTTGGACGGTGTCCATCGAAAGCTGATCATGGTTATACACTCTCGGTCGCTATCATGAAATCTCTACGAATGGGACCTGGTGAAACGTTCGTTTCTTTATCTTTAGCGTCAAAAATATAACAGCTTAAGCATAAGTTGTTTTTGAATTTCGAAAAACTTGCCGATTCAGGTTCATTTGTTTTGCACTTTGCCTATACGATGCAACAATAGTAAGGAATATTAAAAAGGATTTGAGTTGAAAGGAAATTTTATCTGTTGCAATAATAAATCAAAAATTATTGGCTATTTGAATTTATTCCGTTTCGCTCTGTCTTGAAGGGTCTAGCACCTGAATAGTTTTTTAAATTAACGAACATGCTGCTCGGGTAGGACATATGAAGCAAATAACACGTCAAATTTTGTGCTGCAACAGCTCTATCGGGAAATAAAATCCCAACCTTATCTGCGATAAATTGGTTTTTTCTTCGCCGCTTATGGATCCTCGACCTTGTCCGTCATCTCGAAATTCATTTTCCGAGTCTTTCCCACCGTTCTGTTGATCAGTTATCTATGCACTATTTTTAGCACATTTTCTCATTGCAGCCTTTGTGGATTATGAGTTGAAATCATCGAACTATTTGTCGTAATACAACTTCCACGAAAATTTGCATAAATGAATCAACAAGCGAGAGGGGCAGCGGAGATTTCTGATAACTCAGCAAATGTCTTAAAGGAACACAATGTTACAATAAAACATCCCGAGAAGAATGTGCATATAATGGTCGATAAATAGAATGTTAAAAATGCTCAAGCATAGGTTGTTTATAAACCGCACCGTTTCGTTTATTTCTTCGCAGACATTAACAACGGAAAGGTGCCTCCTCAATTCTTCGTCTTTGCAAGTTTCCTTCGTTTTTTGTCCTTTTGTCATATGGATGCATTTATCTTGAGATTTATTCGTGCAACAATTTAGCGATAAAGCAAGCCGCTTGGAAGCTATCCGCAAATTCTCACATACGTTGCGAACACGTTTAAGGCGAGGACATTGCGACGATGATGCCCTCATTGCAATTTCTGTTAATGAGAAAGCGGCAAGTTATTCATTGATTTGGTTTAAAATGTCGTTTGTAATCTTTTATCTTTCGGCCACCTAAAGTTATGATTAACGAATATGAATCAACGAATGCGAACTTTGCAGTAAATGAAACACTTTCCAAGCGTTTGTTAAATTATTCAATTGGAGAATCGAAATGGTGATGAAATCTGAGTCGTAGAAATTAATAGAAAAATGCCAAGCGGAGGAAATTATACGAAATAGAAACGAGCAAGCATGACGTCATGTAAATCTTTGAATCTTATAATAATGAAGCATATGACGATTCTGAGCTATATAATAATTGCGAATGAGCACTCTTGGGGAGGAGGGGGGAAGTGGAAAGGAAGGGGATATTTGTGTGTTCGTCTGTGCATTTGCTTGAATACTCTAACAGTGCATGAACGGACCGAGTTTTTTTTTTTGTAAATTCCTCGCAATTTAAACCTTCATATTTATTAAGAAGACTTCATCCTGTTTGATTGTTGAACTAATAAACCGACCAGTAAATAAATTTGCATATTCTGGAAGGCGGCAAACGAGTATTCGTGCATTTAGTTGGTCGTTATTTCTGATGGGTTCCACTAGTTGATAA
Organism: Baylisascaris schroederi; assembly: GCA_006503575.1. Lineage (NCBI taxonomy): Eukaryota > Metazoa > Nematoda > Chromadorea > Rhabditida > Ascarididae > Baylisascaris > Baylisascaris schroederi. The sequence continues at coordinate 2,282 of QEWY01001061.1, read as the reverse complement.
AATTTCATCTTTTATTTTTAATGCATTGTTTCGGTAATCGTTAATTTATGTCACGATTATTTGATCATTTAGAATTTCGCTTAATGGCTGCAAAAATTATAATTTTCCAACATTATCTCTTCCTACCTTTTTCACGTAATAATTTCATTCATTTTATAGAAAATAGATTTGTTTCTTAAAAAATTTCAATTGTTATAAGCCCTAAATTAAAGGCTATTTTTGCTCCAATGATAATATGCGTCAAGTTTTGTGAGCTCTTAACTCTTCAGAGAACTTATCGAACTTATATGTGTCCAATTACTTATCATTTTAGTGTTTGATTTTGAGGTTTGGACATCAGTTGGTATTGTCACACAACGTGTTCTCACTACGGAACTTATTGGCTCAGTGACACGTAAAGCAGGTAAATATTCCATCATTACCGTGTCTCATAAAAAAAGCCATCGTAAGCGGCACCTGTCTGGTCGTTCCTGTAGCGGCTTTTCTACTTCGATAAGTTATTTCGCAGTGCACATCATACCTAGTACATTCGAAGTTGCGTCGTGTTCAAGCAAAAATCAGATGCCTGGTAATATTAGTTCCTACAGTCGATGTGAGCAGTTGACAAGATATAAAAATTATTCCAAAAAGTTTCAAAAAGCTTATTTCTTAAGCTAATAGCTCAGCAACAAATGTAGATTAAAAAGCAGTTATGGAGGCCTAACAGTAATAGAAATTGCATCTAAAAATTAATGAATTGGAACACATATCAAACTAAGAAGCATCATATATCGACTCCTCAAACATCCGTTGTAATTGCTCTTGCTCTTCTTCCCTGGTAGCGACATCAAGGTACGTCTCTCTTGTGATGACATCCGTATTTTCTCCGTCTTATTCCTGCGACACAGTTACTTCACGTAGCCTGAGTATTCAATTGTGCCCTATCGTCAGTTCCCGCTCCCATGAAAATCATCAATCCATACCAGAAGGCTTTTACCTAGAGCATTTGTGAACGACAAAGACTGTGGAAGCAAGAGTCAATGATATTCCGTAAGCGACTTTCCTTAGCCCGATTTGTTTTCACTCCGCATCTTCTAAATGTGTTTTGGTCATGCAAGATCTCGAAAAATTTGCAAATCAGAAATTTCTTCCTCAGCCGATCAAATATGGGTGAAAGTGGATTCTTCTTTATGATTTCTACAATCGATAATCTGTCTTGGAAAACGCATTCTACACGACATTACATCGTTTTCACATGAAAATTTATGTAAGAATCGATATGGCGAGTTGAAAAACAACAAGTACATATCATGCCTATTAATTTGGTGCACCTTCCACTTCCTAGCATTTCAATTACAGCAATAACTTTGTCATTTATAGAATCGTTGTTTGCGTCTGGTTACTTTTCTGAAGGTCTCTTCTATATGGCACATACCTATGGGCAAGCACTGCGAGGTGAGCGATTAGAAGTGGAGTTGAGGAGTGGATCTCGTCTACCGATACCGCTATGGGCGCTAATCGTCATCAGTGCATCGACCCTCATATTACTTATTGTAATTGCTTCTCTAATAGTATACTATTGCTGCATTCGAAAATCGCAAAAATATACCCTTGGTAGGCGAGTTTGAATACTTTTGGCCTAAAAAATGCGGAAAATTAAATATTGGTATGAACTCTTCACCTCATTTCTGCTTCCATAATGACGAAGATTCCAAGGTCAAAAATTATTTTTTTTCCAGTATCAACCATCAAGCAGAACTTTCAAGCATTCATGCTTATGTCGATAAATTATTCTCACCAAGCGGTGGATTGCTCATCATCGCATGGCATGATGCAATTTATAAAATCTTTTCACTTTTTGTCTTACTTGCATTGGCGAAATCACCGAATTTGGGCGATATCTATATTTCTACCTATCCGATATGTAATACTCGTTGACCAATTCGGCCAGACTTAGGAAGTTTGACGATTGTATATCTTCACTGATAACACAGTGTTAGCAAATTTCGCGCAGGTTCGCAGTGTTCGCGAGGTTCGCATAGGTTCGCATCGTCTACAGAGTTCGTGAGGGTTTGCAGGGTTTGCAAAGTTTGTGCTCGTCCACAAAGTCTCTGCAGGTTTGCAGTTTCTGCAAACCAGCGCGACTTTCGCGTTTACTGCAAACGTGCACGAACTTGAGGCACGCTGCGAACTGGCGCAAATTTTGCGAACGCTGCAAACCAGCGCGAATTTTGCGCAGCAGCGAGCCTGCGCGGATTCTGCGTACGCTGCAAACTGTGCGATCTTCGAGGACGCTGCGAACT
>QEWY01001056.1:261997-313843 GCA_006503575.1 Baylisascaris schroederi | reverse complement strand
ATTCAGTTTACCGCTCTTTTAATAAATAACATATATTTCAGTTCCCTTTGGATGTACAGGTGTGCGCTCTGGAAATTGAGGTTTGTTCTCTTCGATGCGGGTCAAAATTCTTACTTTATATTATTAAGGTTTTTTAAATTAATAACATATTTGCGCTATATTATATTCGTTGCCAAAAATTGAAACGCTTTCGCAAATTATGTCTCTTTTGAGCTCCTAATATGAACAATATATACCACTTTGTCTCTGGTTTAGAGCCCAAACAGATCGTAGGCAATGTCTCTTGAGAGGACTTTTTTTAAGAGGGAGTGGAAGGGGTCAAAGAATAGAGGTGTAACAGCCGCAATGAGGATCAGCTACAGAAAGGTGAAAGAGGTTGATATCGTTTCTAAATTAGTTATTTTTATTACTCGCTAAGCAATTCAAATATTTTTTTCATCTCATATTTTAAAAATGTGAGACGAGAAGATAATGTTACTTCCTTTTTTTAAGTAAAATATTTTAAATAATATTTTTGTAAGTGACAATTTTTAGAAATAATAAAACTAAATTGGATATTTCGAATAAGAAGTGAAATATTTTTAGAGTTATGGTTATAGTACGAAAGATATTATCTATCATTGGCATCAAGGTGTCAGCTCGGTGACAATCGATGAGAATGTTCACCTTGCACATTTTACCGTTGGCGATCATTCACATATTGAACGAGTTATTTCGCTTAGTACTGGTTTGTTATATACGCATTTTATTTATCGTAAACAATTCCTATTCTATTCTATTCTATTCTATTTGCTTTGCTTTGGTTTGATCCGATTTGATTCGACGTCCATTCGACCTCAATTCGATGCCGATTCGATCGATTCGATGTCCATTCGATTGATTCGACGTCGACCCGATCAGTTCGAGGTCGATTCGGCCGAACTGACGTCGATTCGATCGATCCGACATCGACTCAATCGAGTCGACATCGAGGCGATCGAACCTACATCGAATCGAGACCGGGCCGATACGAATCGATCGAATCGACGTCGATTCGGTCGATTCGGTCGATTCAATGCCAGCTCGGTCGACTCGATGTCGATTCGATCAAACCGACGTCGATTCGGTCGATCCGAACTCGACTCGACGGAATCGATATCGATTTGGTCGGATCGACGTCGCCTCGATCGATTCCATGCCGACTCGACCCATTCGACATCGGTTCGATTGACTCGATGTCGATCGATCGGTTTCCATGTCGAATCGGCATTGAATCGATCGAGTAGACGTCAGTTCGGTCGAATCGACAGTGAATCGATCGAATGGACGTCAGTTCGGTCGAATCGACGTCGAGTCGATCGAATCGATATCAAATTGATCGAGTCGACATGGAATCGATCGAACCGAGATCGGATCGATCGAATCAGCATCGAATCGACCCAGTCGACGTCAAAACGATCGAGTCTACATTGAATCGATCGAGTCGACTTCAGTTCGCTCGAATCGAGTGAATCGACTCCGAATCGATCGATTCGATGTCGACTCGATGTTGGTTCGATGTCGATTCGATGTTGATTCGATGTCGATTCGTTGATATGGAACTAAATTTGGAGAATTGAGTTTTCTTATATATTAGTAAAGCTCAATGATATTATATTTTTGTGAATTAAATATCTCATTTTAATATATTTTCTATGTGAACCTTAAATCAATACAGAATGAGCCGTGAGATCAAATGCTTAACATTTTTTCAGCTTCATGCACCTCATGATAGATATCGATTACGGTTTTTTGTTGTTGTTTTTTTTTTAATTGGTCCCCAAAATTTTTATAAAATTACGTCGCTCTAAATTTATGAAAATCAAAGTGTGAAAATTTCCGATTGTTTTTTGGTTCAGATTCAAAAATTTGAAGTTTGACCTCCCAATAAACCACTAACATTGAACTCTTTCATAAATCCACTTTTTATACGCATCGTTTGAGCACATTAATCAGTGCAACTTAGGTAGATTCTGAGATGATTAGCTTTCCTCCAAAAATTTGAAAAAATATAGGGGTCGTAGGTAACTAAAAAAAGTTCTGAACTTGTATTCATTAACTCTACTATATATCTTTTCCATTCTCTATAGGATATTTACATCTTATTGTTAGTCTTTACTTAATTATCATAAAAATAAGTAAATATTTTTTCTAAAATACAAATTAGAGGGATCGAAATTTTTTCACTTTCAGGGAATTATTCACGTCTTTCAACGTATTTCACATTTAAACGTAATATTGGTTTCTATCTTATTCAAATATATTTTCCATCATCGCTGATCGTTGTTATTTCATGGGTCTCATTCTGGTTGAATAGAGATGCCACACAAGCGAGAGTGGCGATCGGTACGTATCAATTGAAAAAAAAAAATTTTTTTTAATGATAATAAATATTTTTGTCTCGCAGTGAAATTTTCCGAGTTTTTTTTTCTTGAAAATAAGGAAAATCCCCCAACCCTTCCATTTCATCGAGATTTATATCTGCATCTTATATTGCTTCGAATTTAAAGAAATTGAGGAAAATTACTCGATTTTATGCCGAATAAAATACTCAAAAATTTTTGAGAAAATTCATTTATACCAATGAAATAATTCACTATTTCAATTACCATTTTTAATTAGTTATTATAAGTCTTTCTGAAATTGAATAAAAGCAATTTCAGGTGTAACCACAGTGTTAACGATGACAACACTTATGACCTCTACAAATGCCTCATTACCTAAAGTTTGTAATTTATAATAATTCATTACGTTCAATTAAATTTCATTTATTGTTTTTTGTGATATCAGAAAAAAATAATTTTATTTATTCGAATAGAAACTTTGATGAATTTTTTTTTCCCTACGATAAAATGTCTCTACGGTATACAGTGTTATGCTTGAAAATGCTGTCCAACGAAAGACAATTGCGCAAGCATTATTCGAGATATGAACTTCGTTTAGCAAGTGAAATATTTTACTTATTAAGTAGGGGTTATAAATTCCCCATAACGGTAGCAATAATGTTCACTTAACGCAACATCTTCATGACGTTATAAACAAAAAAAAAAGAAAATATATGTAGGTGGAAAAGAACATTTTAGAGAGCGTAAAGAATAAACGATATAAAACTTGGATCATTTCCAAATTCACCTAAATGAAAAAGGCGGATTATCTCGCTGATTCTTTTTTTCCTGTTGAAATTTTTTTATAGTCATATTCTGTTCATTGAAAAAATATTATATCTAGCCAGACGATGACTGAAATTGTTTCATTTCTAAATGTAAGAGTGTTTTTATTCCTAAAAATGAAATATTCAAAAGCAGTAAATTTATTTATTTATTGTTTTTTTCCAGGTTTCTTATGTGAAAAGTCTCGATATATTTCTTGGAGTTTGTTTTTTTATAGGTAAGTATTATCTTTTCAATTTGAATTTTCCATATTCCGTTTATCAATTTTTTTTTTTTAATAATTGAAGGTTGGATTTTCACAAGCATTGAATTGAATGCGATCAAACGCTCGTGATAGTTGACTATTTCCCTTTTTCTACAGTATGCTTCTACAGTATACTTTACTTCCTCGTATCCATCGTCTGACGTGAATCTCCGAAATGAGGCAACCCTTGATGAAGTGCTATCCTTCCTCAACTGTTTGCTTAATTTTGACAGAGAGAGACTAAAGAGTGGAAGAATCGCGAACAACGAATACAAAAAAAACAACCAAATTTTAACTCACAAACTATAAACTCGAAAACCGATTTTCTAAGCAATATTCCCGGTAAATCTATAGCAATTAATAATATCTATAAGGTAAACTCTATTGATGATATTTATTTAGTGTTTGCATCATTATTGGAATATGCAGCAATTGGGTATTTGATGAAACGATGTCGTAATTGTATTACAACAAGGCCACAAACTACTTGTTATTATGAGTTAGAAGAGCAATCGACGATGCGTGCGAATGCTGTCACATTGAGGCGAAAAAAACGAAAACGAGATACTGTCCTACAGGTGATATTCTTTTACATCTGTATTTTAATTATATTATTTTACATCTGTATTTTAATTATATTCTTTTACATCTGTATTTTAATTATTCAATTATGGGAAAACTATGGATATATGCAATAGGTAAATCTCGGATATGCTCACTACCTCACTAGCCTTCTTGGTTCCTCCCTCTCCAACCGCCCACGATCTTGGCTCAAAAGTGATCTCTTTCGTTTTTATCGGAGTCTCTCTCTATAAACGAAAATCTCTGTCGGAGTCACTCTCTGTAAACGAAAACCTTTACCGGAGTCACTCCGAATCGAACAGCAGATATCCTTAAAGATCGATGATTTGAGTATTTTCCAGGCTAACTCTAAGGCGAAAAAGTACTAATGTTTCGTTTCCTTTATTGAACTTCCGTTGGAGGAGGAAACCTATAAACCCTCTCCTCTGCCTCTCACTCCCGCAGTCCATCATACCTCCCATTACGGAGCAGAAAATTTATATACCTCGAGGCTCTTATTTCGGTAAAGCACAGTATCTCAAGCTTTCCTATTTCTTGTGGATACTGTCCACACTGTCCAACGAAAATAAAAAAAGAAAAAAAAACAAGCTGTAAGTGACGCTACATTATGAAGTTACCATAAGACTTGAACTTCGAATTTTTTATATATTCAATTCTTTCCATCATGTCTCCCATAAAATAATAAATTTATAGCAATAGAATTGTTTTTTTTTTGGAATGAGGTAGTAGGAGATGTATTCAATTCAGCTCCAGGTTGACTCCTATGGAGATCAGTCGATGCCATTGTTATCGAATCACTCGTCAAGTAAACTTAGCGTCTCACCAATTGTCATCACCTCGAATAACAACAATGTGCCCGCATACCTAAGGATACGACCTTCACAAGTAAGTATACTTATTGACCTAAATTTTCGCACAATTCGTACAGATGGGATAACAGGTGTATCCGAGACGGCAGACGTAGTGGGCAACAAAGCGGAGATCCTCCTGTATTCTCCTTCCTCCACTCCCCTCCCCCTCCCCCTTGGTCCGCTCGCGCAAACAATATCTAAAAGGAGAATGAGGTTTTCTTGAAATAAAAGATGGCAAAAAATTGGCAAATTTGACAGCTTATGAATACTTTATGTTTCCTCACCATAAGAAAATATGGGTTGGAGCTTGATCTTTGAATATAATTAGAATATCATTCAAGAGAACTCAAATCTCAAACCTTAAGTAAGCTATTATCCTCTTTCCCCTCCCCTCCTCCACCTTTGTGGCATTCTGTTCTCCAAAACGATTGCTTTAAACATCGCCTTCCCAATGCACCGGAAAATGCTATATCGCTTTGATATTATAGCTTTTTTTTAAGGAAAGGAAGCAATCAATAAAGGAGAAAAGAGCCGTACCTCGTTACGGCCTGATCATGTGGAAATTGTTTGTCATATACAAAAAAAAAGAGAACCAACTTACATTTCATGATTTAGATTAGTCGAGCTATGTAATTTGCTAATTATGCATATGGTGGCGGGAAAGGCTTGTATTTACTCGATTACGGTAACCTATGCATTAATCACTCAAAAATGGAATAATTTACAGGTGGATTTATTATCACGAATCGTATTTCCAACATTTTTTATTGCATTCCATGTCGTCTATTGGTCGATCTATCTCAATCTTTGATGTATATATTGTGGATGAATGAGATTTTATTACTTAATAAAGGTGTCACTATCTCTGGTATTAGCACATTTATCAACGAATATTGATTAATTGATAACAGGTATTACCACAAACGATGGTGAAATTTTGAATGGAAATTTGTTCAGAAAATATTGAAATATAAAAATGTGCAAATACAATTCGTCTTTTTATAATTCATTTATTAGAAAGGAGATTTTTCCCAGGAATAGTCAACATTCAAAAAAAAAATTTTTTTTAAAGCAAAAAAACCTCTAGGAATCATAAATTTTTCAATATTTTAGAGGGGTTTGCTGAAGAGGAAGTGCTAGTAGGATCGGCGGGGGAGTGAGGGTAGAGAATATTTTTTAGGCTCAAAGCTGCGGGGTTTAATGAACGAGAGAAACGGTCACATCCGGCAATCCATTAGATCAGCAACCGATTGAAAAGCATTTAATTCAGTATGACAAGAAACTAGAATAGCTAGCCTATATCGATTGGTTTATGGGTCGATAAATGAATGGTTAGCTCATATCGATTGATTTATGGATCGATAAATGAATAGTTAACCTTAGCCTACATCGATTGATTTATGGATCGATAAATAACGTCACCTGTGTATCACTGTCAGCTACGTATATTTCCAGAAAATAAAATAGATTATAACACCTGTGTATATTTGCAGAAAATAAAACGAACTATGTGGAAAGATCATTAAAAAAATATACCTGCTTCCACTTGTAATGCAATTCAATTCATCTCAAATACCTTAAAGGCTAGAAAACAACAAACGAATAGGAAACTAAATAGCACACCAGAATGAGTAATTTTTCTTTCGCGTGACCAACCGCATCAATAAATTCTCTTTGAGGCATATAGCAATCAATATCAACGCACTAAAAGATCGATCTAGAACTCAAAGGTATCGGCAGTTTTTAATGCTATTTTCTGAGGAAGTTTAGAGTAGGAAAGGTAAAACCAATATTAGATCTTTAAGTAGAAATTTAGAAAATCGAAACGATTGTAACATACTAAGTAGATATCTATCAATGGTAATTTTAAAATAGAAATGCTGCAACAGTGAGAAGTATCCATGCAAGATCTGTTATCTAAACGTGTAAATATTTCTTCCTCTCTTTGCTAGGTAATATCATCGCCAAGTGGGTCAAGCTCATCGTTGATAGACATTAGGATCCGTACTGACCACATTCAAGTGCATACTGCTTCGTACTAGCCGATTTCACTACAGGACATTTCCGCCATGCGACATTACCGCCGTCGGAATTTTTTTGTATCGTTAAATATTTGTTGAGTTGATTTGGGTGCAGCCGTCTCCTAGTGCAAAAAGACTTCAAATATTTGATACAGCTTTACACAACGAATTTCGTCGAATAAATTCATAGAGACAGCCGACTGGCTCGAAAAGTGAAAATATTGAAATGTGATCGTTTATATGAGCTGTGGGAATAGAATTCGAGATGAAGAACAGCGAATGTGAATGATTCCGTGTTGTCTAGAAATTAGAGATTTTTTAATTTACAAAGAACTTTTTTATGGCTTCGATAAATCGTCCACATATTTAACACAAATATTCTGAGTGGTTTTTTTTTCACTCTGTGACGTCACCTTAAATTCTACTATTGAAAGATTCTCTCGTTAAGCCCCCCGTGAAATTTTTAAAACGATCCTCACCCTCCCCCTCCCCCCATCCGTCTAATCCACAAAGTCATTTTTTTTATATAGTTTCAAATTACGCAGTCTTAATTAGAATATGGCCAAACTTGCAAGATCCCATAAAAAATGAACAACACCTATGATAGAGTGGGTAGCGGCGGAAATGTCTGTGGTGGAGAAGCAGGGTCAAAACCGGCACCGATACTGATATAATATCGATGCATTTGGACTAAATTTGAAATAAAACTACGAAATGCCTTGGGGGTGGGTGTATTTTCATCGAAATAGCGATGAAATAAGCCCGACTTAAGCACAGGTGACGACCTGAGGTTAACGAGCGCGATTGGAACTTGACTCAAACACAAATCTTTGGTCAGATATATGTGTGTAATTGCAGCCGAGCTACTATCAGTTCTACTTTTGTTGTTGGGCCGTTATATGCCTCTCAGGTATGTTGTGTAAGCACTAGAGTTGACGAAATTAAGGGAATCTTGCAGATAGGACAGGTGAGGTGCACCATTATCAAATTGGTAGAACATTCGCTCATCAATCGGAACATCTCGAGTTCGCATCCGTCGGTGGGCGTTTTGTTTTTTTCACTAATGATCAAGCTAACAAGTTTTTCGCTAACAAATTTAATGACCCAATTTCAAATGAAAATCCACAGAGGAACGTCACCAACATCCGAAACAACGGCGATCGTTCCTTGCGGTTCCGTGGAGAGGTTCGTCATGTTCCTTTAGTGATGGGGTAATTCCAGGTAAAAGAAGGGGTATGGAGGTAATGGAAGGGGAGGGGGAGTAGTTTGCATCAACACTGCTTGCAGTAAGTAAAGAATGGCCTCACACTGTGTGGTGTTGTGAAAGCGTGGCGAGGTCGTTATTCGGCTTGCTCTCTTATATGTTTATGAAGTGGGGTATTCTGACCCTGAAACACGAGCTACTTCTGCCACGGAGTGTACCCATTTCAATGAGGATAGACCACGTGGAATATAAGCTAAAAGCTTTTATAATATGCATTGAGGTCTGGCGTGTATCTTACTACTTGTTTTCTTTATTTTATTTTATTATTTAAGAATCCCAAAGTGCGTAAAGGTATAAAGACTGTTGCCACTATGTTTTTGCTTTTCTATACCCATAAGTCGATCCTTTCCATACCCATAGGTCTACCTTTTCTATACCCATAGGTTTATAATGTTTGCAAATTTCTGGAATGGTACATTCATGAAAGGAGAAAGGGAGGTTTTATGCTTTGTAGGAGTTTTAAAACGGATGTATATTCGAGAGGGTGTATATTCCTGGAAGGAGTCAGCGAAGGAGCTTAACATCCATTTCCTAGCCACTAAAATGCTCCTGCATGTCATATTTAGTGGCGGTCTTTGCCGATCCAATGCTGTATTGTGGCAAGAAAATGAACCCTTTATATTTCAACTCGATGCAGGGGTTCAGGTCGGGTTGAGGCTATCTTGGAGGGACTTATAGTGCTCTCGACTCTTCCAAGAAATTTAGCCACATCTAATACAAGCTATGATGCCTTTTCTGGCACTTATAGAAGCCCGAACATTATAGGCGATGGGTCGTCTCCTCCCCCATTCCTTCCTCACAGCTTCCTTCCTCTCCCCTCCCCGCATGCTAGGGATCAGAGACAAAGATAAGTAAGTCATTTCCGCCACGTGGGTGGGCAGCTTGCCGCAGGTGTTGGGCATGCGTCGCGTTCCATCCGATCACACAAATTTTTACATTTTTCTTATTTGTCGTATTCGATCACTTTTCCAGTTCGAATTTTTATCATTGGGTGATGCAGAATTTCGATGTCAGTCGTTTTCTATTTCCGCCCTTTCTCGCCGACTTTTTTTGATTTTTTATGGATATTTGTCTCAGTGAATTTTTATTCCTTAAGAGCCTATGTTTTCCAATATGTCGGTATTCTAGATTAAGCATTTTCGAAATGGAATTACCATATACATTTGCAAGAAAACCCCAGGGCTTATACTTTTAGCACTTTATGAAGTGGAATATTTCTGTCCCTCGTTGTACCCGCTTACTTGGATCGGTGTTTAAGTATTGTTTTAATGTTCATGATAGAGCATTCGACCAAAGGAAGCTGATATTGCGCATAACTATATAAGATTTTACATGCCTAAACTTGAAAAAGCATGGAACTTTACCTGCCCAAACTTGAAAAAGCATGGAACTTTACCCGCCCAAACTTGAAAAAGCATGGAACTTTACCTGCCCAAACTTGAAAAAGCATGGAACTTTACCCGCCCAAACTTGAAAAAGCATGGAACTTTACCTGCCCAAACTTGAAAAAGCATGGAACTTTACCCGCCCAAACTTGAAAAAGCATGGAACTTTACCTGCCCAAACTTAAAAAAGCATGGAACTTTACCCGCCTAAACTTAGAAGAGTTGCTATTTGCTATTTGCAACATCATTCGAGGGGAAAGGTAGTTTTCATTGGAAATAGGTATCCGTGTGTTCGATTGGGTCGTCTATTTTCTTAGCACTTAGAGTAGACTAGTCGTTGCAATATACTACGTGTAATCCCACAATGGATACCAACAAACCAGTACCAATTCTTAGTGTATTGTCGATACTTCTTTGTGATGCTTTAATGAATTGGACGCTTTTTTTGTGATGAACTTTTTCTTTCCTTTATCCATACTTGAGAATTTGCAGATTGCTTCTTTTTTTTTTCTTGTGCAAATACTGGATCGCCGAGATAACCGGTTTATGGTTCAGTGCCCGGAAACGTTATGTCGGAATTTATCGATAATCAAGCTGAAGAGTCGGAAAATTCGGGTAATTCAACACCGGAGGATCATTCCAGTGATGATGATCTGGATTTAGGACCAAAAGCAAAACGTGCCCGCAAGCAGAAAAAAACGAAAACGAAAAAGAAGAAACGCGTCGCTAGGTTTATATTTAAGTATTATTGATTGAATTTGTTAGATTTTGAATAATTTTTAGGTGATCTGATCGGTATACGGTTGTAGTGATGACGATGATGACGAGGAGGATGTGGAGGACGATGAGGCACGTATAAAGAAGGAGATGGCAGGATTCGTTGTTGATGAAGATGTCGATGAAGAGGACGACGAGAATGATGAGGTATTCTCTTCGTGTTGATTTTATTCGTTGCAGTTGGAAGGTTTATGCTTATAGCTTCGATGAGATGGCGATATTATAATATTGTTACCTGTACAGGTATTGTAATAGTGACATTTCGAATGAAATAAAATCTCTCAAAATGTACTGCCTTTTCATTCAAGTTGAGTAGTTTTTATTGGAACAAATCCCTTGTCTCTAAGAGACAACATCTCTAGGACTGATGTTGGCTCTGCTATGTGATGAATACGCATAGCTAATCTTTTGCTGTAATAAGTAAAGTATTTTTTTTCCGAAGTTTCCATATAAATTCCAAAGTTTCTTAATGAGGATGTTTATTTTTCAGGAAGATGATAAAAGCGATAATGAGAAGGACGATGATCTAGAGTTGGATGATGAAGATCTCGACCTTTTGAACGACAACCTCGATATCCAGCAGAGACCTACTGGTGGCCGAGTGGTCATCGAGAGTGACGAAGAAGAGGACGATCGGGAACGGATCAAACATAATCTCTTCGCTGGGGTTCGTTTTTTGGTTTTGTTGAGCGTTGAAAACTTCAATAACGGTAATCAAATAAGTCACTATGAAATAAATACTAATAAAAGTTTGAATATTTTTACGGAAGTTAATTATATATTAGTAGGGTAGTTTTATAATAACTTTTTGGGTACCTCACCAAATATCATTCGATTATGGGTGCACCGTGGAGAGTTTAAGGAGCTGCGAAGGAATGAATTACAGAAATATTTGCTGGAGTTGGCACAGTGAAAAACATAGTTCATTGAGTGATGACATAGTGGAATAATATTTATCGGTGGACGTAATTAATCGAAATAATTTTGCTTTATTTTATAGACCCATGACAGCATCATTGATAACGTCTTCATGTTGAAGATATCACTCCCCTCCCCCACCTCCCCCCCATAAAGTTTCCCACTTTGTAAGATCGCCCCGGATCAGCAAAGAAGAATAAACTGATGTGTTCTCGTAAGATGAGAGGTATAGGTTTACATCCATTGTCATGAGATCTTTTTATACAGTCGGTAATACAGTCACGAAATCCTGATCCGGTAATACATTCACTTCCGAGTATTGCCATCACAATGCTTCTTTGAAGGACGACTACGCTGGTGATGATGAAGAACACGCTGGCGACAGAGATTCCGACCGTGGCAGGGATCGCTACGAAAGGGGAGAGGAGTCGGGCAGTGAGAGTGGCAGATCCGGTGTGTTCCTGTTTTGTTGTTATGTCATTCTGTTTTCTTCGGGAGATGAGGGGAGGGGTTTTAGAGGGCATTATGGAACGTATTGGTTAAGAGGCGATTGTTGTTCCTCTTCACTAATTTTGGGTTTATCGGGGAGGAGTATGGCCAACACTTAGATCATTAAGTGCTTTTTGTGTGTGTGTGGATATGTACCCTTGTATGGCAGGCTGGGAATATTCGGCATGCATTTTACTGATTGGCTTCGATATTTGAGAGTGCCACTGTCATGGCAATAAGAATTGAACGAAAAATATGAACACTTTAAGTTGCAGCTCAACGTTTTTTGCTGTTTGGTATATTGCCACTTTCGTTCCACTCCCTTCCCTCTTTCTTGAATGTTGCCTGAGTTTCTATTGATTAAATTCAAAGCCTGGCATCAGAATCGATGCTAGTACTTTGCAGTGATAATCACAGAGGATTTCAGAAGATGACTTCATTGTGACGGATGATGGTCATCATGTACGACATCGCCAACGTCACAGCCGAACGGCGGATGTGCCCGAACAGGCGATGGATGAAGCGAGGGATGTGTTTGGAGTCGATGATTTCAATTTTGAGGAGTTCTATGACGAGGATCTTGAGGTATGGTGGAGTCATTTTCATTCCCGTAGTTTATTCTTTGACTCCGCCATTTCATGAGTTCTTTCAAAAGTGCTTTACAGAAAATATGGAAAACAAATGAAATGATTACCTGGTAGGATATTTCTGTAAGTTTATTTCGAAGTAGAAAAGTGTGTTCTACCTTGGGATGAGCGTTCGTTAAACGTTAGCCGTTACAACGCATCATATTTACTGGTGAGGTTTAGTGTTCATCTAGAAACAACTGCAGAGCGCCGATAACCTGGTTGGAAAAAGATCAATTAAAATATGATAAGAGGAAATATTGGGGAGTTATAAGAAAGGATCGGCGGAATTCTACGTCCTCGTCTTGCCCTTCCTTGCACGTCCGGGATATTTGCTCGTTTTCTATTGTTGTTTGCAGCCAGGCGATGAGGAAGAAGAATATCCAGAAGAAGAAGATCGTGAAGAAGGAGAGGGTGGTGCTGAGCGAGTAAGACGTACTAAACCAAAAGAAAAGAAGGCGACCTTATTGGACACAATCGAACCAGCAGAACTCGAGGAGAAACTGCTCGCTCCTCGCGACAAACGTATTCAACTGGAGGATAAGCCTGAGCGGTTCCAGGTTCGAGCTTTTCCATCTATTTACCTCTTTCATTTTTTGTTCCTAGTGGATGGCAGGAGGGGGGGGGGGGGTGATGCTTTTAAAGTAAGGACCGCTATATGGATGCAAATTCGGCATTTAGATGGCTTATGGATTGATTCTAGTCTTCCAAGGGAGTAGCAGATCCCTCCCTGTTTTTACTAGTATCAGCTACCGATCCTATAATAATTAGATAAATCTTTTAAGATGCCAAGGTATTACCTTAGTATCTCAGTCTTGGCACAAGGGTTTTTGCCGTGACAACGGTGTGAAAGTTGTTATCTTAAATTATGAGAGGATAGGTCAAAAAGAAGTAATTGCATAATAAAGGCTTGGAATAGGTGAGGAGTGGGGTGTGCTGGGAGAGGGGAGGGGGAAGATGGCATATTTATTTTACTTATTTATTTATTGGAGGGGGGGGGGGGAAGATAGCATATTTGTTTAATTTATTTATTTATTAAGTGCTTCTCAATGTTTATATTAGTGGTTAAATATTCACTTATTTATTTACTTATTGTTTATTAATTTGAAAGTCCGAAAATGCAAAAACCTGTTAAAAAAGCATGTAAATACGACGAGCAATAAGGAGGAGAACTGTGGTAAAGCAACACTCTAAGCGAACAGGCATTCATTTCTACCATGAAAATAAACATAATAAAGAAGGAAATGTTTGTTGAATATGTTAACTCAGCTCAGAGGAGAACTGAAACAAATCTAAAAGACTTTTAAGTCTGCAATTTCAAATCGATTTTGTAGAAGAGTATATAGCCAAGTGGTTACGACGCTAAATTGCGGTATGTGAGTTCAAGGTTCAGATTCTTACTGCAAGTTATAAATGTTTGAAAATATTATAAGCGAAATTCTATAGAGGTAAGAAAGGGCTCCATGACATATCACCGGTGATATTTGGATTTTTGGAGGATTGAAATGTTGCGTTTAGCTAAGAAGAGTGGCGGTGATCGAGGCCGATGAACATGAGCTGGAGCTGGAGTCAAAATGGATCTATCAATACGCATTTGATAATGCTACTTTATCTATACAGGTACTTATAAGTAGTTTTGATTTTCATTGCTATTTTATAGGAGGTTGTAAAATATATAGGAAGAAAGTTGTTCATATTTTTTGTATATCTTGGAAGTTTTATATGTTTTTTTTTTAAATCTCTTAGTGCGTTTTATGAGGAAATTAAAGATTTTAATATGCAATTGCTTAGACGCTCATTGAAAATTATGCAGTCGTTTATTTTCAATTTCTAAACTGAAGTTAATGTGGTGCTAAGATGGCCAACCTGAAGCTATATTATGTATAGATATAACTTCACCGTGGTTGATCTAGAAGTGGGCATAACTGAATCTACAGAATATGGTACGGTTGTGGTAAGAAATATACGTGTGAGATGAGTGTAGCGTACACAATAAACGCGTTCACTTCGGTGTATACATTTACTGTTTATAAGTGTTGCAATTTAATCTGTCTTTTTTGAGATAATTACAATGGCTGCTTGTTAAATTCATATTTCAGCGACTTTAGGTAGGTGATTGAATCTGTGGTTGATTTGAATATGTAACAGCTTGTGTGGCAAGGTAGAGAGTTGGGTACGTGGCATTTGCGACAGGTGTACAGGATGCACCCTTATCTGGGCGACTATGTACTCCTACTTTCCCCTTCCCCCTCCCCCCCCTCCCCCCCCTCCCCAAGTTTCCGTTCCGTATAATAGCGCCGATCATCCGTTCTAAATACCACTCTGCGCTGTTATGCGATTTGATCGATTGTTTATGGGGTTATTGCATTGGCTAATGCTTCACAAATCTGCAGTCTGGCGGTAAGTGGTGATTGCTGTATAATGCTTCTGCATACATTTTATAGGAGGAGTGTTGTTTGACGTTATTGGCACGTGCTGATCAGGGTGACGAAGAACGTCGGCGAGTAGCGAAAGAGGCACCCGAAAAGATTAGAGAAGCTCTCAATTTTATTCGTAACCAACTATTCGAGGTAAAATGTTTCAATACCCTTAGTGATTACTGCATGAATAATTGCCTATCGATTTATTTCGTATGGTACTATGAATCAGAAATGTGAGAAGAGAGCTTGAATTTGTGATTATTGGCAAAATTATGTCGCTTACATATCTCTCAGAGGATTTATTCGGTTGCTGATCCTGGGGAGAGCCTTATTGATTATGGCTGAGCTTGAATAGCATAACTTTGTGTAACTGCTCATTGCCTTGCGGATATGCGCGGGTGGACGGGGTTTAAGTCAGTGCAATAGCGGTCGGTTTACACCGCCACTGTTGACCACAAATTGAATGGCATTATGTCGTTGGGCTGTGATGAACTAGCGGACTCGATTGTGGAGCGATATTGGCCATGTTTGTTTAAAAGCTTTCATTTAAAAAGCTTTCATGAACTTTTTGGTCGAGACTGCGGTGCATAGTTGCAAGTTAACTGCTCTGGAGGACTATAGTTTGTGAATGGTGGCGATAAATTTTAAAAACAATTGTTCAGGTGCCGTTTATTGCCTTCTATCGTAAAGAGTATGTCGAGTCATGCCTCGTTATAAACGATCTCTGGAAGGTTTATCAATGGGACGAGAAGGTAGGATTTTTCTTTGTTAATATTTATTCTGAAAGGATGAATTCTTGGGGATGAATTGGTTGTTTCGTTTCTTCTTTCTTGCCCACTCTCCTCATAAGCAAAGAAATCTCGTCAATATTAAGTTGGCTATATCGTTTCAAAAGCCGCCGTCTGAGTTAGCGATGCTTCTTTATTTTCGGTAATGAAGGTGTAAAAAAGGTTAGTGAAATTTTGATATTTTAAAGAAGCTAGATTTTTGAAAGAACTCAAGTTAATAAGTTATTCGGTTATAATTCAGAGTAGAAGAGAGAAGAGTGGGGAACGAGTATTATTGAACATCATATTCCTTTTTATGTTTCAGTGGTGTCACCTACAGCAACGCAAGAAACGGCTCCTGGAGCTGATGAAACGTATGCTCAACTATCAGATGGAGAACGATGGCGCTTCAGGCTTGCGTGTGGTCACCGAACAAGATATGAACGAGTTAGTACTCGAACCTGAACTTTTTATATACATTATATATATATATATATGTATATATATATGTATATATATACATATATATATATTATATATATATATATATATATATATATATATATATATATATATATATATATATATATATATATATATATATATATATATATATATATATCGTTGTCAAACGTTGCGCAACAGTATTGATTTGGAGATATGTTATTGTAGAGTTCATGGCGTACAGACTGTGGAAGGATTGATGGATGTATCGGCTAAATTCCAACTCTACTATGGACATGAGGTACCGAAGATGATCGACTGGGAAACGACACAAATTATGCATGAGGACGATCATGAAAGAGAGGAAAGAGAGACAAGGTTTCGTGCGGCAACACGCACCGATAAATATATGGTTAGTGGGAGGTTGTTATATTGATTGATAATATTTTTTAAAGTTATATTGCGATGGATTTAATTACATTTCTTTAGCAATTAATAAAGCAATTATTTATTTGCAGTTATGTATCCAAAATGGTATCGATGCGATGGCCGCAAGATTCGGTTTAACCCCTCAACAATTCGCCGAGAATCTCGAATGGAAACGGCACGACGTGATCCAGGATGATGAGGAACCACTTAAGGCTGCAGAACAATATGTTTGCCAGTATGTTTTATTAGAGTTGGTGTCGTCTACTGATGAACAGGATGCTCTCGTGGATGATTTTGAAGAAGTGTAAGAGGTTAAGAGATGGATGAATTTTTGAAGAAGGAAAGGGTTAGGCGAAGAGGAGTAAGAATATGAGTCTACATATATTATCACGTGCTACCCCCTTATGCTACTATTAGCATCGGAAATTGTTTATGATATATCTATAATCGCCACCTTGTCATATTGCGACTGCCACGGATGTGTTGCTGCAGGAGTTTTCCGACGCCGGAATCAGTCCTATCCGGTGCGGTGCATGTTGTCGCAAAGCAACTCAGCCGTGAGCCGAAAGTGAGAGAGATGATCCGCATGCGGTATCGTCTCCGACTCCGAATCAGCGTTTATCCGACAAAGAAGGGCAGGGAGGAAATCGATGAAAGTCATAAACTTTATCGCAGAAGGTTTGTTTTACTAAACGACTGGTAGGATGTTTTGTATGGATGGGAATTTGCTTATCTCAGCAAGTAGCTTTCGACGTCATGAGGGAAAGGGAGGGAGTATATAAAGGTAAGTTATGTTTTTAGACTGGTGACTAATTTCCACCGTTTATTCTAATGTGTGCCATTCTGGGTGGCATGGGTACTGTTTGTTTTTCTCATTCAGTTTTTCCTTGCCGAGACGATGCGGTGTGCATAAATGTGAAGACTTTTTCAGGTGATAGGTGGGCGCTTTTTTGAAGCATTCCTATACTGGTTTTTTTGTTTATTGTAGTATTTTCACTAATTTTTTGTTTTTAAAATTTTTTCGCAGTAGTTTTTTACTGTGAAATATTGAATTTTTTCCATTATTTTGTGCATTGTTTCGTCAACTCTTGAATTTCCTATTACGAGTCGACTGTCTTATTTTTTATTTCCTCCGCATTGAAATGCGTTTCTTTGAACGCTTTGATTTTTAGTAACAATATCCTTTTACAGCTATGATTGAACTATAGAAATATCCTGTTTTTCGTCCGAGAGGTTTCACGCTAAAATCCTGGTTTTTTTTTTTTGCTGCTATCATTCATTCATGTTTCCTCTCAGAGGTTTGCTTCCCATACGTCTCATGTGTTAACTCGCTTCTCTAAAATTGAGAAAAGTTTATGGCCTTCATGATGCGTCGAATCATCGTTGAGGTGATAGTTGCGAAAATTGTTTTAATTCACACTTCGGAAGGATTGAAATAGCAGTGAGGTGATCAGTGATTTGCAGGCGAAGAACTGTGGTTTGCTGAATATTCGACTTCATTGTGATACGGAAGATGATATCCGCTTAAGGCGAACTTTCCTTAACGATTTCCTTGAGATGCAGCCATATCACAAGTAGGTGAATCAGTTTATTTCTTTGACCATTTCTCTTTTATTGGTGCGGAAGTAATATTCGATAGTGAAAGGGGAGATTTCTTGCTATTAGGGTGTTGTTTTTCCTTTAACAATGTTTTATGCTTCAAATTTCTTTTATTAGTATTTAATTTCTATTATATTTTGAAGGAATCGAAAAATTAGTAAAATAAGAAAGTTGATCGATATTATAGAGAGTAAAGGTTTCGTGGTTTCGAACTTTATAAATGGTAAAATGCAATGATAGAAGTTATCTGATTTAAATAAATTCACAATTGAGATTGTGTTTTACTGTTTGATTGCTGCAAGTGAAAGTGCAAAAATTTTTGATTACTTTAATCTTAACATGTAGGAATCCCTCTTTATTGTATCAAAAATCGTCCGTACATTGATATGGCTAGTTGTGAACTGCCCATTGTGTTCGGTCGTGAGATGCAAAGTATCGAACGACGTTTCGGAAAGCTAAAAGCCCGTGGGCTTTGGTCGTTCTTATAAATACTTCCAGCTACAGACGGCTGGTTATAAGATAGAATCCTGATTTAGGTAATAGGTAATCTCAAGTCGACGGGACGGCTTAACAATTTGTGGTTATGCATCATTGATAGCATCAAAAAAGTGCTTATGATTATACTGAATGATATGTGTTGGGTATGGCGCCGAAGAGCCAACCCATGATATCTACTTGTGATTTACCATCGCAGTGATCACGTTTGCCCGCGTAGTCCATTCCCTTTTGAGTGCTGTTGGCATAATGCCACTGTTGTTCTGTTGTGCTCCTGATGGGATCCGATGCCTAGAAAAGGCGACTCTCAGCACGTCAGAGTCAGTCTTCTTCATTCATCTTCTAGTGGTCGTCGGTTCTTCACTCGTTAGCTTTCCGCAATCATCTTTGCGTTGCCTCAGTTCACTATCTTCTTGTGTCTCATCTTGGGGTCGTTATACTCTCCAACAGAGAGGTTCTAATATCGCCGTCCCACACTCGGCCTACCTCTGCACGTCGTCGTTGCCCGACACAACAAATCGCCTTTCAGATACACAATAATACGTTTGATAGCTTATCATGAACTTGGGCGTTATGAAGTGCTTCAATAGATGTGGTGACTATATTGTTTGAGAGGGCGTCCATTCCTCTAATTTTAGAGACGAATTTTCAAATGTGGTCGAAATGTGGAATAAAATACGCGAAGAGGCGGTCACTGTATGTATCAACGAGTTTCTTATTCCTGTATTTGAGCGTGAAGTTCATGAAAGATTGCTACAAGAGGCTCGCGATTATGTCGTAAAGGTTATATACCACTTTTTTTTTACTTTGCTGTCAGTGCTTTAAGGGGGTGTTTATTTATAACTGCATTAACATTAAGATTGATGGTTATAATACAGGCGATGAGTTTTCTTATCAATTATTTGCAGTTTATTTTACTTACCTTAAGTCGAGTTTATTTTTTACCGGGTTTCTCGCACATTTCCTGACAGATATTTTGGCCGTATTCCCCTTTTTATTTCATCTAAAATCAATCATATGTTGATATGACCAGTTCGTGTCTCCATATTGTGATTGGCCGTGAAATACGAAATGTCGGATGGAGTTACTGGGAGCTAGAAGTCCATTGCTCTAGAGGAATCGAAGATAGTGGTTTATGCAGGAATCGATGTTCAGCGTTTAGGGGTTTCAAAGTACTTTTTAGTTACTCAATTATAAGGAGCATCAGAGCTGAAAAGGGAGAGAACGGGAAAGGAGAGGTAACTGTGGCTTGTTTTGCGATTTTGTTAGCTGTATTAAGTTAGATTTGAACTTGTTGCCAGCTGCACGATAAACCAGCCGAATATTTCTAATAGAGTGTTAGTTTTATAGCAGTGCACACAGAACCTCTATGAACGAATAAAAACGGCAACTTATCATGTGGAACAAGACGATGACGACGAATATCGCGACGATGATTTCGTTTCCGGGACAAGAATCCTTAGTTTGTGTTATCCTGAAGAAAGGTACTGCCTCATTCGAGCTTCACCTATTTCTTTGAGTAATTTGTTAGCATCTGATAAAGTATATTAACAGCATATAACTCGAAACTTTTTGTGCTGTAAAACATAGCTTAAAGGCTGCTTTCTACTTCAAATATATTTAGGATAAAAAAGTGCTCTCTTTGATTTATTTAGAGTCGTGGTTATATTCTAGGCCTAAGTTGTCAGCCGCTTAAATTTGTTTCACTCATCTGTCCATTAAAAGCGGCGCAATAATCTAGGAAGTATCCGGTTCATTTGGTTTTTGGAGAGTAATTGCATATTAGTGACTATCTTATTTGAACGTGCATTATCTAAAGTATTATGAAGGTCTCTAATGAACTAATATACTTCAATTATAAATCAAAGATATTGTATGGAAACAAATATGGATCGCTTGTTATTCAGAGATCAAGCGTCGTTTTGTGCGTTGATCAATCATGAAGGTCAAGTAGTGGATCATCTACGTTTGGTGCATATAGTGAAGAACGGAAACTCAATGAAACCTGGTGAAGCTAATCTCAAGGTTAACTTTTCATTCACTATGGCTAGTTTATTGTTATCCGTTTTGTTCGTTATGTTTTTATGCTTTTGGTGGTATGATTTTATTTTGAAGTAGAAATTCGTTTAAAAATTCATTTAAGAGAATGGCAAGGAACTTGGATGCGTTAGTTTGCCTATCCGACATTTTAACCACTGAGCTAATGAGGTTTATTCACCATGCTCATGAATGCAAAATTCATGTGCTTACAGATGAAGTTGATGAAAATTGTTGAGGTATTATTTCAGCGACAAGATATGGAATATCTTGGCAAATTCATCGAGAAGCGTCGTCCTCATGTAGTGGCGATCTGTGGAGAAAATTTACATGCCTATTACCTGAAGAGAGATATCGAAATAATGCTGCGACAGCTGGCTGAAACCAACAACATGCCAGTCATTCCGGTGGAGATCGTCGATAATGAGGCTGCTAAAGTCTACATGCATAGCAAGCAAGCAGCGGTTCGTTTTTAGCCTTATATTGCATCTCCCATTTCTGATTTTATTTTTTTGTGGGAACGAAGGGAGAAAAGAGTGCTGAAGTAAAAGATAAGGAAGGTGGGTGGAGTGGAGGTGATCTGTAGTGAAAACGTTGAAGCCATTTGTTCAACCTGTCGGCTGTTGACCTTGTATTTCCGTCAGCTTTGAAGGGGAGGGGGGGGAGGAACTACTATTGAAAGCAATATTAATTATTGATGTTTTTCAAGCACCAGAGTTGCAGGCTGAGTTTCCCGACTACCCGTTGTTGTTGAAGCAGGCCGTTTCTTTGGGAAGGTTGCTGCTGGATCCGCTTATTGAATATTCTCATATGTGCAATATTGATCAGGATGTGCTTTGCATTTCCTATCATCCGCTTCAAACGGAAATCAACAAGGTCGCTTATATGTGGATTATTGTTTTTATTCATTTACCTGTTCGTACATGAGTTTCCACAGTAAGACCTCGGGTATAACCCCTGGGTTTGAACAATTTCTAGATGTTGAAAGTGTTGAAATTGTTCTTCGATGGGTTATAAAAATGTGTATTATACGTTTTTTTTTTCGTCATTACAGGATGATTTAATGTTCGCATTATCGTTGGAATTCATCAATCGTGTAAACGAAGTGGGTGTGGATGTGCATAGATGTTTGGAATATCCATATACGGCAAATATGCTGCAGTTTGTATGTGGTCTCGGACCTAGGAAAGCGGCTAATCTGCTGAAAGTATTAAAGCAAAACGACAATTTACTCGAGAGTCGCACCAAACTAGTCACACTTTGCCGCATGGGTCCTAAGGTAAGTCGCCTGTTGAATTTATTACCTCCAAAAATAAATAGATTTATGGGGGTCTGTTTCGCCTTTTTTTTGCTGCCCAAAGGGGAACTGAATGTAAGCAGTTTTCCAATTTTCGTTTTTCGATAATTTTTCAGATTGATGGCTCTAAAGTTGGAAGTTTAGAGGCAAGCAAATTCATTTCGTTGTTTTTTAAGAGCTAAAATTAATGAGTTTTTTTTTTACTTATTTCATATTTGCTTATTTTGAAGAAGAGTCATAGTTGCGAAAGCTTGATGTTTACTTAATCATCGTTACGATAGTAAGAGATATTCCTTCGGGTGGAGAGGGGGATAGAACTTTTTCGTCTTCGTATGTGCTTCCTTTTTATTGTTTGGGAGTTGTGAGGAGTTCCTCGTTTTGGAAGGAGATTACAGAAATGCTTTTATTTGGTTTTTTAAATAAAATTATTTTGTTTATTTCGGTATTGTTCTTTGAAACTTCAGATTTTCTCGTAGCCCATCCTCCTCACCTCCTCCCAACCTCATGGGCACTATCTGATCATCTCCTTTTTTTGATTCGAAATCTTTCAGGAAAAACGGTGCGCATTATTCGTATTCCATGATCTTATGAAAGGTTTCTTTCAGGTGTTCATGAATTGTGCAGGTTTCATCAAACTGGATACGGCTAAAGTCTCTGAACGAACAGATGCTTACGTTGAGGTGGGTGTTTCATACTTTTGTTGAAGTTATCTGCGTAGATATGCATGTTTATTGTAACATACGCCTCTTTGAGTATGAATATATTACGTAGAATATTGCGGTGCGTATATGAGGGAGTATATTAAGCGCCTAAGATGTGGAATATTTGCCGCTGTTTAGTGGGAAAGCGCTGAAGTGAAATATGTTGTTTATTAACCTGTTGTAGTTAACCTCTTATAAGTGGAGTCACCTGCTTTAGCGTTCTTTATTAGAGATCGTTGTTGCCTACAGCGGTATACAAAATTCGTTTTCAGTGATTGAAATGAAAAGTTGGGATATTATTTCGCACACTTAATAATTTTGATTTCTTAATTTTCATCGATTTAATATTCTAGATGGTCGAATAAATGCATCCACCATGGTTGTAAAATGTATTGGACATTTAGTTACAGTGATCTGATATATATTTTTTTGTGCTGCTTTTTTTGAAAACTTTTGTTTGCTTTTCGATGATTTTGCAGCACGTAACGCAATTGGTTCATCATTTTCTATCACAGTGAAAGCAATTATATGCACTAGTAACTCGGCAACAGTTTTGCTACGTTAGGCCGTAGGTTTGCAAGTTATTGTCAGGTTTTTTTTAGTTCACCTTCCCAAATTATGATCTGTATTAAGGTACTTGATGGGTCGCGAGTTCATCCCGAGACGTATGAATGGGCTCGTAAAATGGCTGTTGATGCTCTGGAAATAGATGACACTGCCGATCCGACAAGTGCCCTCGAAGAGATACTTCAGAATCCAGATAAGCTGAAAGTAAGAGGCTTTTATTATTGAAGCGTCCGGTCTATATTTTTATGCCTTCATTCCGTTCTCTGCGAAGGTACTCTATAGTGCATAGGAGATATGCACTGCAAAGATAGGTTAAAGGGCATAGTGCGTAGAGTTATGTATCGGTAATATTGCGGAGCAACTGTGAAGACAATCAAGAGCCATTATAAGGCACTTCCAGCATTGATCCAGCTGCACCCCTGCCCTTTATAGGTGTTGTTTCTCTATGAATTGTTGCAGAATAGTTGTTGAGTGCACAACTAAGCAAAGCCATGAAACCATTGTTGAACTCAATCGGTGCCAAACACACTTAAATATTTTTTAAAGTTGACTGAAATAAAGTGCTGTCGATCACGCCCTCATACCACACTCTCATGTTTGATTGTGATTAACGTAGCTTGTTGCCAGCCGGTTGTTCCACAGTTGTGCAATTATTTTCGGTTTGGGTGAGACCTCGAGAATAATTGATCGTGATAGGTGAGCTGATTGCCTCAAGCTTCAAGTTCACGCTGTATCGCCTATTAGTCAAACATTTTGAGGAAGAACTGTTTTGCTTTTTATGGAGTATCTTAATAACGGAGAAGGCTTCGGCTACTAGTAGTGGCGCATGAGTGATAGATGGTACAGATAGTCGGATTTCATATGATTTGAGTGTCTTACATATTTCGAACTTCTTTCCGCCACCATCTTTCCTCTCAATCTTTTCCTTTCCGTTCCGCGAAGGAGAATATTTTTAGGAATTGCGATATTAAACTTTACAGGACCTGGACTTAGATGCGTTTGCGGATGAACTTGCTCGGCAAGGTTTCGGCAACAAGAGTATAACATTGTACGATATCCGAGCTGAACTCAATCATCGTTATAAGGATTTGCGGATCCCTTATGAAAGTCCTTCACGTGAGCGCATCTTCACTATGCTCACCAAGGAGACACCTGCTTCAATCGGTCAGCTATCATTTATTGCCACATTGCTGCGCTTGATTTGTTCTGATTATGTGTTCATATCATATCATTCGTTTAGAAATTGTTAAGCAAACTTTTGCTTATCCTTATCAACGTACTTGAAATGATCTAATAACCTGGGAGATGGAGTTATCGAGATGGCCCACTCTATCGAGGTGTGAGGTCTTTGGAAAATTTGAAATTTTTAAAAAATAGGGAAAGGCTCACTGGAAAATTTTTTGAAATTTTTGAAAGACAGAAAAAGGCTCATTGGTTAGGTTAATCCTTAACAAGTTAAATTTGATTGGCTTAGATGAAATGAAGTTGCTTTTGTATTTATTTTATGTGCTAAAATGAATTTTCACCGAAACATCGGCTAATTTGCTTGCACGGACAGTTTTAGCGGACGAAATGCTTGCCATACACCATCGGAAATTTCATTTATATCAAGAAAGGTTTGAAGAAATATTTTTTATGTTTTCTAAAATATTTATATAGTAACAATTAAAAAGTAAAATAAGTAATAAAAAATATTTAAAAAATGAAAAAGCAATAAAAAATGTTTCATGCTGTATTTTATGCAGCAAGCTGGAAGAAATAGATGGAGTATGATTGATTTGGAGGTGATATGGTTGAAATTTTTGCCAATATGAAATAGATAACCACCTGGTGGAAATTTTTTCGTCTTTATGAAAAGGAGTGATTCTTGTAAGTAGCAAATGTTGCTGAAAGTGATCTATTTTTATGTATAATGATTTTCTAAAGGAAAGTTAATGTTGGGACGCGTATTGCATACTGTTTATCGTAAGCCGAGGGATCCAGATGAACGAGAACGAATGCTTCCGATTCGTGATGAAAGAACTGGACAGTGGAAATGTCAATATTGCTACAAACCTGATTTCAGTAATACTAATGAAGTAAATTTTTGCATTTTTATTTTGGACTATTTTTGAGATAATTGTGGTATTCTATGGTGCACTGGTAACTATGGCAGGCTGATAAGTTTGAGCAGTTGATTTTTATGTTATCGGTTCTTATGAAATTTTATTTCCAAATTTTTCTTGCTTCGATAAGTGGTCACTGTTTATTATAAAGTTGGTTTTGAGTCATGTACTTACTATGAAATTGAAAATTTCTTACTCGCATTTAGATGGTCACTTTTTAGGATGACCACTGATTGATATCGAAGTGACATATATTGCAATCCGGATATTGTTTTATTTCTTGATCATTAATGTGCACTATTTATTCCCAGGTATGGCAACATATAGATTCATGTCCAGGTCAACCGGTGGGAGTGAAAGTACGTTTCGATAACGGAATAACAGGATTTGTGCCGAACAAGTATATTTCGGATCGACCCGATTCGTTCGTCGATCCATCCGAAAGAATGCAGGTATGTGGTTTGCTCTTTTTTTTGAAAAATTGCATTGACATTTTTAAAGTTCTGTTTTATATTTTCAAATCTCACTCGTATTTTAGCTAACGTTAAAGT
Organism: Baylisascaris schroederi; assembly: GCA_006503575.1. Classification (NCBI taxonomy): domain Eukaryota; kingdom Metazoa; phylum Nematoda; class Chromadorea; order Rhabditida; family Ascarididae; genus Baylisascaris; species Baylisascaris schroederi. The sequence continues at coordinate 288,086 of QEWY01001056.1, read as the reverse complement.
TGAGGCGATTATGAAATCCTTGGAAAACTTGAGTTATTCTGCTCTGTTGTTTTGTTTAAAGAAAGTTGTAGTTGATGATATCAGAAATTGTAGATGATATTATTTGCACCTGTTAGCGAAGTTATATCAAGTTGAATTTTATTCTATGAGCCTGGAGTCGATAAAAACTAATTAAGTTTGCTAAAGACTAATTAGACTTACAGTAGTGTAGTACCCGCATTTTAAGGGGCTGATTACATCCACCTCCTTATTTTTATGCTCGCTTTATAAAATTTAGCGAAGTGTAACATTAACGTGCATGCAGTGCTGAGCTAAATATCACGATGTAGAAGAATATATGATTGGTTTAATTTGTATAGAATTTGAATTTTTTTTAGCGTACTTTTTTTCTTCAGGTTCAAATTTTTCGCAGAAGAACTTGAAAGGTTGAACGTGGATTTATTGGGATATAGCTGGATTGCCTAATACATTTTTACACCACACCGATCTATATTTGCATATCATCACTAAGTATAATTTGAGGGGTGAATACCACCGCTTTATGAAGCAAGCTATAGATAACTTTCTGGTATACCCGGATTGTTAAGCAAGGGGGAAGCTGCTTAATTATGAAGCACCCGGTTTTTGTGTTGTATAACCGTTTTGATAGTAATTCCGTTTGAGGGTCAGGGTTCTTAGCTAAAGGTTTTTCACTTTTTCAAATCGTTGCATGAAGGTGATGTACGAAGTTCATGCTCATAGCATGCCTTCTTCGTTTTGTCGAGATATAGCAAGTTGACTAGCGAATCGAAGTTTGCAGCGTAATCAACCGGTCTACTGTCGCATTCTGGATTTGGATCCGGAAAAGTTCTCAGCAACTTGTTCGTGTCGCAGTTCTGATTTGAGGAATTTGAATCCTCAGAACAACAAGTTGGATGACTATTTCGACAGAGAGAAAGCTATGGTATTTTATTTTATTTTTTGGCACTAAATTTGCAAAGAGATTAAAAGAAACACAAATAGACCTTTTTTGAGAAGGAAGGAGAATTTGAGTGGAGAGTGGAATGGTGGATTTATTGGATCCCTTTCAAGGTTATTATTTAGTACTTTATAAAGTTGTCGGCAGATGCATCTAAAATTTTCTTTCAGATTTTCCGTCTTTGCGGTTTTTTAGGAGCACATTTTACAGGGTAAAAGTAGTCGGATAGTTTTACTTCATCATGTTTACATGCTCCTAATGAATTGAAAAAATGGAAGGTTGTTGGGCTATTATTTCATTCATTACGGTATTTGTGATGGCAGATTTTTTTTAATGCTTTGCTGTTTTGAAACGATGTCGTATGATTTTATTGAAGTGTAGGGGGTTGATGTTACTGATCAGGTGTATTTCATATATTGAATTAATTTCCAGGAAGACGAGGAGAATGAACGCAAAATAAAAGAACAAAAGAAAGTGCAGACGAATTTCGTGAAGCGAGTTATTTCGCATCCATCATTCCATAATGTCACCTACAGGGATGCGGAGAGAATGCTGCAGAAATTCGAACAGGTCAGTTTTTTCAGGTATTTCGTATTTTTTGCTGTATATATGATAGTAGTACTGCGTCACGAGGATTGACAAGGGCGAGTGAGGATGTGAGAGTCTAATATTAATATCTATCATTGCTTGACCGGAGAGTATGAAGTTGTCCTATGAATCCATAAGGACTTGGCTTGTCCAGGTAGTGTGCATACCTATGATTTGGTGGCTTTATATGCGTTAAGCGATGCTTAAAACGTTGATGAGTAGAAATTGAAAGGATGTATCGAGACGTGAGATGCAGTGATTAAATTGTGTATTGGTTTTGTTTGCATTACTGCGGTTTTTAGTTTTATTTTTCGAAGGAGGTTCTTTTTTCTTCTAGGGTGAGGCTATAATCAGGCCAAGTTCGAAGTCGGTATCCCATTTAACGGTGACATGGAAAGTCACCGAAGGTATCTATCAACACATTGACGTTAAAGAAGAAGGCAAACAACATCAGTTCAGTCTTGGTAAAACTCTGCTTATAGGCAGTGATGTAAGTTTATAGTTTTGATCTTTTTGCATTTTTTATTGCCAGCTGAACGAAACGAAATTTGACTGTGAGCATAAAAAATGCATTATCCATTAATGTAGTTACTTTTAGGTTGTAATTGGATATACGTTTCTGTACCTAATATTTGAGGAATTTAAGTTGGAACCGGAATAGATAGCATCCGCATTTACGTGGCATGAAGCTTCAAAAACGGATTATTTGTGAAGAGAAATGTAGCGATATGATCATCACTTCTAGTTTAGAATTTTTTTTCTCATTTTGGGTTATTTTGAATATGCAAATGATTTGAGGTAAGCTAATTGGAAGAGATTTCATTTTTTTAGGAATTCGAAGATCTTGATGAAATTTTGGCTCGTCACATTCAGCCGATGGCAGCTTTTGCACGCGATGTTTTATCGCATAAATATTTTCTTGATGGAGTGAAAGCGGAAGATCGCGAAAATATTGAAATGCATTTGGCCGACGAGAGGAAACGGGATCCCACACGCATACCGTATGGCATTCACTTTTTGTTTCTGCCTGTCGAAAATAAATTAGGCGAGGAGTGTAGAGGGAACGTTCTCACAAAGTCAGGGCATCTCTTACTGCGACCGGCTTCTTGTTGCGATCGTTGTATTTTTCAAAGCATAAATGAGAAAAACGCAGCTGTTTCTCTCATCTTTTCATTTTTTTTTTGTTTTTTTATGTCGATAGGTGGCTGGATGCTATTTTTTGTTAATTTATATCAGGTTAAGAGAGGGAAGGACATAATAATGAGAAAATGGTCCTCTCATTCGAGTTGGGAATCTGGTTGATGTGTTAATTGGCACAATGGACTCTATTTCTTTGTTGGTTTTTGCATTTCTGCACACTTAAGTGGACTTGAAGTGTTGTAAAATCTCTTTAAACAAACCTATGACACTGTTGAAGGTATACGATGACGCCCTCACAGGATTTCCCGGGTAAATTCGTGCTTTCCTATATGCCTGTCGCGAAGGTGAAACACGATTATTTCACGGTGACACCTGAAGGATTCTGATTTCGGCAGCAGATATTCCCTGGACTGATGATCATGCTCACTTGGTTCAAAGAGCATTACAGGGAACCTCCACCAGGCAGTAAGCACTCTTATAGACCCATTTGCATTTTATTCCAATTCTTTGTATTGGCTCAATAAGATCATGACGATGGGAGGAATTTGGGGAGGGGGACTTTCGGGGAATGAATCGTTTTTAATGATTTCGGCAGCAGATATTCCCTGGACTGATGATCATGCTCACTTGGTTCAAAGAGCATTACAGGGAACCTCCACCAGGCAGTAAGCACTCTTATAGACCCATTTGCATTTTATTCCAATTCTTTGTATTGGCTCAATAAGATCATGACGATGGGAGGAATTTGGGGAGGGGGACTTTCGGGGAATGAATCGTTTTTAAGCGCTAAATCTCATCTTTATTAGACTAATAGGCTCAGTATAGAAAAGAGTCAATTACTGGTCTAAGAAGGAGAGAGCGGAAGTTGCAACCAAAATCCGCGGTTATTTTTCTAAGAAAAGGGAACGACCAGTGGAGGAAGGAGGAAAGGGTCTGCGTGCAGTGAAGCATTTTGAATCATATGTGTGAATGCAATATGCTTCTTTCAAGCAATAATTTCAGTCTTCGATGATTCCCGGCATCAGCGATGAGGGCATCCGTTTGGTTGAAGTCGGTTGTTGGAGTTGCCATCCATCTCATGGATGAGTGGTCATTTGTGTTTATGACTTGAGAATTCAGGTGAAGCTGCACTCAAGGAGGACAGACTGCTTGGCGGAGAGGTACAGGCTGGTGAATCCTGACAAGAGGGTTATATTTTGGGCAATGTAGCGCAAATATTTGCTGCTAGAAGAGAAGACAGGTGGTGAGGGGGTTAGGAACACTATGTCCAGCATGTTCTTTCCCTTTACCAAATAGCCTGCGGCTATGTTGGCTGCTATCTTTGGCCTTGCATCTTGAGTGTGGTTGATGAGGATGTCCACCAAACGGGAGAAAAAAAGGATTGGCAGCAAGTTGACACTTGTATTCTCGGGTATTTTCTGTGCTTAATGTTAATCCATTTAGCCTGCTTGATTTTATAGTATCGTGACATGGATTTAGTGGTATCTATTCATGAATCTCCTTGCAGTTCGTGTTCTCAAGTATTTGCAGAAATACTTTGTTTGGGGGTACTGTTAAAGGATATTGCGCGTGATTATGATTTGTAATTAGTATGTTGTGTTTATATTTATCTGTTTTTATTTCAGTGCTTCATGTTGTATGTTGAGAAGCGCAAATCATCCTCCCTCATTGGTACCTGATATGATGGTATTTCAGGAGACCTGAAATGTTTGTTGATACCTGCTATGGTGTTGTTTAGGGGACCTGAAATGTTTGTTGGTACCTTATATGATGGTGATCAGAAAAAGAAATGGGACTTCACTATAGGCATTTTGTTATTGCTTTTGCGTTTTGTCGCAAATTTTTTGTTGCCGAACTTTTTTTTTTTTGCTATATTGGTTATCAATTCGAAAAATATTGTATTTCTCTATTGAGGGATATAAATGTTGCGGCATGTTATTGCGGGATTTGTGTTGACGTTGTTATATATTTTTGTGACTAATTGAGTAAACCAATACGGCGTTTAGCCATATCTTCTGTAGCAATCAGCAATGAGCGTTTACGACTTGGTGATCATCCTAAGAGTAGAGGCGTTCTCTTCGGGTTTTATAGTAATTTGAGGATTGCGGAATCTGTGGAAGTACGGGAGTTGGATTGAAGCTCATTCACAGTAAGCAAGGTGATAACTGGTTTCGGACAACTCGGACATCACTGGTGTCGGTTCTTGTGTGAGAATTCAGGTAGGAGGGGAGGGGGGGTGGGTAGTGGTTCAGACTGCAATGTAGACAATGTCTTCTCATTCGCTATGTAAAGCAACCACGACAAAGGAATAAACAGTAATAAGAAAGCCACAAAATTCCCACTAAATGAAATTGCTAGCAAAACACTACTAAAAGCGTCAGAATAATGCTGAAGGATATCAGTAATTTTTCAAAATTTCATAAACGTTTATCCTCACTAGAATATTCATCTTTCGGCAATCTCAGAAGCATGACTGTTCAGATTTGAATACTTCATGATGCATTGGTTAGTTGATCCACCTAGATATTAATAGAGCTAAAAGAATTTAAAATTTCGAAGATACATGCTTTTATTGCTTAAAAATTCGGTTATATATAAAGGTTATGAATGCATGTGTGGCAAAAATATTGCTGGAGTTCCAATTCTTTAATTTTTAATACCATTTTAGTTTTAATGTTCATCGAATTAATCCACTTTCAATATATTTCGATTGCTTTCTCTTTAAATGGGTTACTTTTATACTCGTTTTGCAATGGGAATGCTGTCGAATCAAAATATCTACTAAGTAGGTAACGTTCATTGAGATTATCGCTCGTACGTATAGCACGAAGCACAAAGCGACGCCAGCCTTGAGGCAGATCTCGTGGGTTGCGATGTCAGCGTTAATCCGCAAGACACCCATCTATCCCACTCTATTGCATTAGGCATACGTATTTCAGAAGGCAGTTACTAGTGTTGTTCGAGGTTATGTAACTATTTCAGAAGGCAGTTTATAGTATTCTGCTGAATTTGTTTTTTTTAATTCAATTGTTTATGTAATTTGGTTTATTTATTCATTTAAGCTAGTTCATTTATTTAATTTTATTTGTTTAGTTCATTTCATTTAATTAATGGAATCTGTTTACTTGATTTAATCATTTAATTTACTTATTCATTTAAGTTTATTCAGTTCATTCATTTAATGAAATTTATTAATTTAATTAAATTATTTATTTCATTCGATGCATTTATTCATTTAATTTGATTTATTTATTTAATTTGGTTTATTTATTTAATTTAATTATAGATTTTTTAAATCGTCAATGGGAATACAGTTGGAGTTGGGAGATATTAAAGTAGCACCTCGGTTAGCTTTAATTTATGTATTGTATTCCGGTAAACAGTATCGTTTTCCGGCAAACGGTCCGTAGCGATGGGAAATAAAGATCTAACTTCATTTATTTAAATCACGGTAGAGTGTAATATGTGGAGAAGTCCTGCTAATACCCCGAAGTTAGTTGGATGCTTCTGATGCTCTCGGAATAGATCATCGACCATTCGGTACAATTTCTTAGAATTATTCCGAGAACGGCTTTGAGTTCCATGTTTCCATAATTGAATATACACAAAAATATACAAATAATTTCATCGTTGGTGAGCATTTTTCTCGCTTGCATGATGATGCAATACTTATATTGCGTTTTAATTGCACTATGCGATTCTATTTGCATCTAAGCATTTATTGGTACTTCAACAAATTTCAGGTGTAATTAACGTCTGGAAATTACCCAGTAACGAGGAAAAATATTGCTTAGAATTTTTGAGAACGAAATATAAAAGTATTGCCTTCTCAAATCGCACCTCATGTTTTTTTTTCGTTTCTATTTTCCTAAATTATTTTCCCTAAATTATATAATTGCCGAGGTATTTTGGAAATCGATAAGACGGATTTTTCTCATATTATCGTTCAACAACATTGCAATAATGAGCAATAATTATGCATAGAGCATGAGGAAGAGCCAATCGTGAAGACGTTAAATCCAATTTTTTGTAGTTGATTGCGTTCGACGATAATTCTACCGTCAAATACCGATGCTGGATGGATCATCGTCGAATATATTCGATTGTAATTGAGATTCTAAACTTGGTAGAATTAACTATTCAGTTAGAAATTAAATTTTATGAAGTTAAGTTATTCGTTTTGAATTAATAATCGGTTGAGTCAAACTTTTTGGAAGTAGGAATGAAGCGAGCGTATTGGATGTATTGTTTTGAAATAATTTGAAGTATGCATGAGTTCAAATAGTGTAGCTTTAATTATGAGTATTTGTTTATTTGTATTTCAACGATGTGAATATCGATCAAAAATACATACTGGAAGAATTGAAATATTCATCATACAATTAGAAATCCATATTCACTTTTACTTTTTATTAGATGCTTTCAGTGTTTTATTTATATGAGTTTAGAGTTATTTCATGCATTTAAACGAATATTGTAAATATTGCAGGTATATGAGCAAACAAATTAGCTTCTCAATGAAAAGGTTTATAGATGAGGAGAATATAAGAAGAAAAGAGGATTCGAAATTCAGTCCCGAATAGAGGTGACCAACAAACTGTATCACAGAAGAAATTATGCTTGAAGGTAAGCATACACTTGAACGTGCCTTTATATCGATATGCTAATCGAGTTGAGGATTTTGAGTAACAACTAATGTTGTGAAGTATTTATGCTTTCCACGTCAAAATTGCAATCAAAAAGTAGTTTTAATAAATAAAATAACTTTAATAAATTTAAATTCTACCTGGTGTATATAAGTAATGATTACTGTGAATACCGTATTTATGAGAGAAATAATTTCGATAAGCGATCATAGGAAATAAGTCAAATTTGCGACTGTTATAAAATTTAATTTAAATTACCTTAAATTACCTTCAATTGCTTTCAATCAGTCTAAGTCTCAAAAGTCAAATAAGCAAAAAAAAAAAGATTACCTTAAATTCTTGCCATGCAGTTAGTATAACGATAGCATGTGCACGATTCGCCGCCTCATAAGGGTCTTTTACAACGCTGATAAGCTCTTCCACTGAAAATTCACCTAAGTTTCACCTGATATTCTCAGCTATCTCTTATTAGCGATCATATACTTTTGTGATAAATGAGCTTTTACTCTGTACTAATGACTTTATTTACTTTATATCTGTAGTACGAAATATTATAGGGTAAATCATAAGGTGAGTTAAAAATGAAATTGAAATGTCCACTAATTCGAAAATGACCAGAGATATATCATAGATTTATAGCCATCATTTATGAAAAACAAACCTTTTTCTTTTGGACATCGTAGCAAAAGCTCATCGCGAACTTGAGCTTCAGGAACTTTCGGATCGTAGATCGCAATTTCAGCTCCTTCTTCCAATAAGTGCTCCACTACATATATCGATGATGATTCTCTATAGTTTGTTTTTTTTTTTTGCTTTAATTTAATTTTATCGAACAACGTGCAATAAGGAATGCGCAAAACTAGCAGATTTGTAATTCATAGCAAAAAAANATTGCAATAACAAATAATTCACTGGCCTTCATCCAGTAGTCAGCAACAGGACGTAAATTAAGGCAAGTGGCAAGGTAGACAAGGTGTAAAACATCCTTTTGGAAACAACTTCCACCAAAACCTGCAATAACTGAGATGCTAAATACGTTGCCAATAATAAAACAAACTAACATTTACATTTACATATTCGCTACTTCCTTTGGAAATATGGATAATTTCGCAAGTATTTGGTATTATCAATATAGAGCTGCAATAGGTGAACGTGTCGGAACAATACCGAAACAAACAAAGTGAACAGGAAAGTAGCACCCTACCGTAACCATATAGAGCGTAATTACAGTAGGTATGGGCGAGCGATATGTTGTACTGACCACTCAATGGATTTATGGTCATCGAACACAGTACTCATGAACAACGAAATTGTTGCTTCTTATCGGAAGAAAACAATGAAAGTTATGACAAGTTTAAATACCAGTATCCAATACTAAGTACTTAAGTTATTAAGTACTCAAGTATTCTCTAAGCAAGTCTAACTATTTCTTTCTTCAAGTTCATTGTATGCTAAGGTTGATTTAAACCTACCGATTCCAGCTTGAAGGAAATATTTCCCGATACGTGTGTCACAACCAATAGCACGAGCTACATCAGTGATATCTGCACCGGTTGCTTCACAAATTGCAGAAATTGCATTTATGCTTGATATTCGTTGTGCCAGAAATGCATTAGCCACCTGTAATAAACTGGTGCTCAGTATTTACACTTTAATTGATAATTTCCGAAATGTATTCCGTAGAACATATCAAATCGTCTCTCATAATAAAACAATACCCAGAGTATGCCCCCTACCTTCGTTAATTATGAAAATTTGCTTGAAACATTTAGAAACAAAACGATGAAATGCAACTTCAATAGTGACCAGCTTGGAAAGCACCGATGACCAAATAAAATTTAAATAGTGACCAGCTTGGAAAGTTCCGATGACCATGTATTTGTGGTGATAATACGTTCATTAGGCACCCAATGTTCATAGATAGCGACAAGTTGGGCGACTGCTGTAAGACCTTCTTTGGTTCGTTCACCGCCTATTAGCACACGATCCGGATTTGCTAAATCCTTCATTGCCGTTCCTTCAGAAAGAAATTCTGGATTTGACAGCACCTCAAATAGGATACGACTATGGATTTACTCAGAACAAAGAATTATTATCATTCTTTTAGTTTTCAATAAAAAATACACGTTATATTCAAGGCGGAATATGTTTCATTTAATATTACAGTTGTGCTAAGCATAAAAAACACCTGTCGAATGTAAATCCACGAAAATGAGCCACGAGGTTCAAACTCATTCACTTGTTTACTTCATGTTCTTTGTTGGCTAAAATGCGTTATTGTAACATCTTTGATCTATTAAGATCTCTCTCTCTGCCGTATATTTTTTGCATTTTATTGCATTTTTTATTTTCGCGTTCTTTTTTTTAGCTATTATGTGGATCAAAAAGATTGATCAATCAATAAGAATTGGAGTGATTACTTGGAATGAAAGTTCTGGATTGAGTTTTTGTTGTTCTCGTAGAATAATTGATATACTTTCGGCAGCTTTTACAGGTACGGTACTCTTTTCGACGATAATCTTTGATCCTTTAGCGTGTTTAGCAATCGATCTAGCAACTAACTCAACATATTTCAGGTTTGGTGCCATTCCCTGAAATTAATTTTGTCAAAATTGTTTGCCTTACCTTGCCAAATTCGATTTGATAGGGGATTATTTAGTAGTCAGTAAATGGCGCATAATTTGCATGAAAGATGCCACAGCTATATTTTGCTTACACTTGGAATATAATTTGCATATCTCTATTTGTATATTTGCATTTGCATATTTACAATATATTACATAGAAATTTGCATATTAAAGACTCATATTGAAAGACCATCTGGGGAAATGGTATCCTAGTGCAAAGAGTTGGTATGGACGAATCAAAGCTGATGAGAGAATACGACGAGGAAATATAGTGGAAATTATGAAATTCTACAATTATAATTTTAAAAAAATTCAAAAAGTGTCAAATAGTGAAATCAAAACAAGCCGCCATATAATTGTTTACTTGCTTATAAATGTGGATTAATTTCAATGGAAATTTACATTTCCTCTTCCATAAGTTTTGGTGGGAGTATTGACCGATATGAAAATAAGTTCCGCTTCGCGTATCGCTTTTGGAATATCGGTAGAGAAGAATAGATTCCTCTCGCGACATCTTTCTACCACTTCGGTAAGACCTGGCTAAATGTTATGTTTATTATGGATGTAATTTACTTAATTTATAGTGTACCTGCAAATATCACTGCATTTTTCCCCTCATCTATAAATTTAAATCCTGGAAATTAAATCCTGGAAATTAAATCCTGGAAATTAAATCCTGGAGGTTCCCAAAAATTAAATCCTGAAGATTCCATTGGAATATTGGATAACTAAATGAACACATCGAGAAATAGCTATTGCAGCTTTCTCTTTTATCACTAGTCGATATTAAATCTTCCATTTATTTATAACAATACTACACTTATAACGAGTAAATAAATCATTGTAAATCACAAAAAACAACTCAAATCACAGCATTTCCATTGGAATATTGAATAAGCTCCACGAATTTTTTTATTTCCCTTCCTCTCTTAAATTTGCATATATTTCTCTTAATTTCAAACGATTTACTTAAAGGTATCATAATATGCGATTCAATTACTCAATGGGTCACCTCATAGATCGGTAGATTTTTGGAGTTCCATTGGGCGATTTTATTCTCATTAATATCGACAACGGTCACAGTCAATTCGGGGCATTTATCAGCGATCATCGCACATGTTGGTCCTCCAACATATCCAGCACCAATACACGCGATATGTCTTATCTTAAAATTTCATCTCCGATTAATTTATCTTTTCTAGAAATTTGAGCAGATTTATTTATATTTTTGAGAAAATATTTGAAATATTGAGAAAAATTTTGAAATATTTTAGAAAATTATTTTCAATATTCTTTTTGCTTATGAAATTTGAAGAGATAAACAAATTTGCATACAACATTTACTGTATACAAAAAGTCCACGACAAGGGTTTAGAAATATCGCGTAAGTCGAGAATTGTTTAGGGCTCATACGCTTGCTTCCAAAGGCTGATTTAAATGTTATAATAAAAATGCAACATTTCTATAAGTTACCTGTGGGAAAAATATCCACGTTATCTGTGGAAATCTATAAGTTTAAATGCTATATTTATCGTTTCAGCAAGTATCTTTAATTTCTGGAATTAGCAAATATCCCAAATATCCGTAATTTTCGATCAGCTTGCGGTTAAGAATTTCCAATGAGGATTCATTAGCAAATATTATCCAATAACAAGGACAATTATTTCTTGAATAAATTTAATTATGCTCATTATAATATACAATAAAAATTAGCTGCAAAGGAATGATTTGCTAACAGACAGCTATTGAATTAGCGGCTGTCTTTAATAAAGTGAAATTTTTGAGTAATCTAAAATGGGCCAAAAATATTCCAGACGAGGGCTTACCTCTTCAGTAAATTTCATTGAATTATCTATTAATGCGTGCAGAGTCGCTTTATGAATAGAACGTAATCCCAAATAAATAGATACGATTTGATGCACTTCACACTTTTTCACCGGAAATAAATTAGGAAATTTTAATGAATGAATATTATCCAAAAAAAGTGACATAATAGGGAATGATTATAGCGCAATAAATACGATGTAAAATCTATTCAATTTTATGTTACGATTGATTAATTATAGTGATCGCCTCACATCGATTTTTTTTTCAGCCTTAACAGCTATTACTGTCACCACTAGCAATATAAATTTTCCTTTTGGACTTAAAGACACTTACTATTATACTAATTAAAGTAGGATTAATTTATCGCCGCTATTAGCATCTTAATTCAAAAGATTTCTACCAATACTTTCATTGATTTGAGTTTGATGAACTCGATATGTATTCCACAATTTTATAAATGCTATGGTGCAGAAAAAAAGCAAAAAAAGATTATGTCCCTTCATTGAATTGCCTTAACAAGTTATAAAACGATCTCATCGCCAAAGCCGACTTTTCGATGGTTATTATTCGTCTCTTACGAGGTTTGTACCTTTCAAGTTCTGATTGTTCCCTTAACGCTACTGGATAGTGTAAAGATATCATTCGTATAACCTACTGATTCCCGCTTACGTCGAGGGGATGATAATTTCTAGTTGATTAGATCGAATTCATCAATGTTGTTGGAGATGATAAAATTCAATCGCATTTAGACTATACAAAAAGTTTCAATTAAAAACTCAACACAGCGATAGCTCATTTCAACATCCATTAAGAAAATTAATTCACTATAAATGTCAACATCGCAAAAATTCCATCGATAGACTAACTTAAGTGAAAATATCGAATCTTTATTTGTGACGATTTCATGAACGATCATCACTGATCACAATATGCTCATATTCATTTTTTTCACTATTTTTTATATTTGTATACACAGCTGATAATAATAGTGTACATCATGACATGCGTATCATTCTATCTAATTTCTATCCTTTAGGACTTTAGTGAAAACATTGTTGCTCATACCACTTAATAAATTTAAATTTATTCCTTACGGTAAATATCTTTCTTCATAGTATCCCTTAAATTTTCCTTTAAAAAAAACCACTAAAACTATTTCAGTGTTACTTTTTCATTTGTTCTGTCTATCGGTTGCTACTGGCTCAGTTTTTATGTAGTAGAAAAGTACGACTTTTTAGTTAAAGATTTGGACGTCACTATATTTAGAAAAAAACTGATCATCGCCTTTCCTTTAATGAATTCTTCGAATCATCACTCACAAAACGGCACACTTGCCTGTTAAACTTTCTTAGTTTATTGTTAACAGATGTAGGCCGTACATCTTTCTCTATCTTCTTAGAATTTCTGCATTTTTTTAAAAGAATATCTCTAGATTTCTTCAGAATTCTCTATTTCTAAATCTAAATATCTCTTTGTGGAATCGTCGATTAATTTCTCCATCTTGTCAGATATTTTTACAAACTATTTTTCATATCTTTTCACTCACTACTCTCCTCAAACAAATTCATAAAGTGGGAAATCGATTTCATATCGAATAAAATCGCAACGATGAAATCGCTACAGATTTTTGAAGTAAAAAAATCATTCCCATATCATCAAAATTATTTCAAATTAAAGAGTAACTATCACGCTTAATTCTAGTTGTGCTCGCATGAAATCATTTTTCCAATATATATGCAAATTCTCCGATTTTATTATAGTAATCAGGATGCTACCTACCTGCTCTTTTGATATAGATTATTATAGTTATATGTAGAAAGAAATTCAGCATATGTCAATTTAAAAAAAAAAAAAGAATAAAAATTATGAACGTATGCTGAACGGAAATGGATGTGAATCGAATGGAAACATTGCGCGCAGTCGTGTGCCAATAAAAAAAAACACATATGTACGCCATTGCATTGAAACTGTTGATCGAAATCATCACACAAGAGTATTCAACTATGATTTTCTCATCTACATAAATATGGTAGCAAAGGTGCAAAAAAAACCAATTAAATACATTCAAATTCATCATGATTATAGAGGAAATAAAATTTCTGATTCAAAGTTTACATAGTTGCTAATATTTAGCCAACGATACGTGATGGGATGACCACTTCAGATATATTAAAATAAACAAATATGATTCTATGGTTAAATTTGAGATTTAAACGTATTTAATAAATATAATAAAGGTGACAATCGACTAAATGAGAAAAGCAAAAGAAATTTCTCTTATTGTCAGCCGAAATAAATCATTGATAGAGAGTATTTAATTTTTGCCTAAATGAGTGGAATAATATGAAGAGTAGAAATCTTCGAGAGAAATTCAATGAATTGAATAATAATAAAAAAAAAGAAATTCGAAAAGAAATGTACGGGGTCAACGATGTTGACAGTCGGGTGGTTCAAAGACAAAAGCATTAGTGACAGATGACATGGAAATACGCATCAAGAAACAATAGAGCGTTGAGAACAATTGCGACGCGAAATGAGACGAAAATGTCTTAGATGGAAAACATTTCAAAGGAAGAATAAATGCACCGCCATAACAGTCATTTCAGCATATCATCCTTAAATACAGGTGAAATAAATTTAAAAATTTTCAAACAATTGGTGATGCATCCAATATGACTCAACTATCTATTATTACATAAAAGTGTCATAGCCGTAAACTGTTTTAAAAAAGAAGTTGAATGATTCAACGTCCATGATTTTGCAGAGTGTGTTAAATCACGTTTAATTAATTCCATAGTCTACCTATTACATTTTAATTCACAGGTAATCGTTAATAAATGCCCAAGAAATTACCTAAATAACACCTAAAGAAGGATTTATGAGGGAGGATTTATGTGCCTATATTACGATATTTATTTATCTAAGTGGAATATTTCCATAACGAACAAGAGACAGATAACGCCTGCAAAATAACTTCAGGTCACAGATAAAGACCAAACTTCAGGCCATAGATTATGTTCATATAAGATAGAACTTCTGCATCGACAATGTTGATTTAAGTTATTTTAAACTTATAAAAGAAAGCAAAGATATTCATCTGCAACTAATAAAGCCCAAGGATATCGCATTCAAGAGAATATACCGCAAAGTTGTTAAACTCTAAACTCATAGAAATCGAAGAACACACAAGGTGCTTTGAAAGCCCTATTTGGGCATTAGTGATGAAAGGTCGAGGTGGAAAGAGAGGATAACGCAGTGGATCAAGACGAAAGCCGAAAATAGCAAATTTCGGTGATCCTCGATGAAAAACTTCTTGAAGTAGTGGGTCGTTATTTGACATAAATGAAAGCACGCAGCACAACGGAGCAAATGGACATCGACTTTAAAGTGGACACTGCCATCGAAGTGGACATTTACATCAAGATGGACACTGACATAAAAGTGGACATTAACGTCAATGAATGCATTCCATGTGGTATGTAATGAGTTCTGGGAAATAGCTATTGCTGGCCCACTTTCAAGACACTCATAGACACTCATTGCTGCGTTACAATCCGTACCATCCTTTTCGCCTATTTAAAGGACATTTTAATGCAAAGAAAAAATTTCAAAATCCTTGAAAATCTCTCTACATTAAATTGATCTACAACATTAGTGGATGAGATAATTCAGTGAATTATATGTGTTCAATAATATAACATTCGAATTTCAAATTTTTAGAAAATTCCCATTTATTAGCATTTTTGTAATGAGTCTCCAAATGAAATCTCAGAGACTCAAGGACACCCCAAGGATATCGCACTTGAAACTGAGGACGAGCAATAAGAAAGAATGCGTCTAATAAAACAACACGGCGAAAAATAATAGAAACTAACAAAATAGTTTCTAGCCCCTAATAAGGCAAAGAAAAAATCGAAAAGGGGCATCGAAGATATAAGTAATAATCTTCATTTCTTCTTCCTTTCCCTCTTACCACCCCCTCCCCGCTCTCTTTCCCCCACTTTCCACCTTTTTTCTTACTCCAGAACAAGAAGAAAACATCAATTCGACACTAAACGAAGCTGGTGGAATTCGAAGGAATGATGCACTAAGTGAATCTATGAAAGTAAACAAATAGAAAAGACGTATTCGTAAACAATTTAGCATTTGTCTAAGCGATACAAATCATTCGAATCCCTTCTTGAAAGCTGATCAAATCTAAACAAAGCGGATTCAGTTTTTCCCACTATGAAGTTGAAAGATTAATTCAGGTAGCCTTATCTATGAATACTAATTAAATACGCAAATAAACGAGTAGATAAAGATGAATCAATGAATATCGATGTCGCTTCAAAGCGTTAATGGGTAGCGCACAACGATTCTCGTTGTTGAGATTTGATTTTTATTTGTGCATTCGCTATTCGGGTATTTTTACGTTTAGAATTCTTGAACAATGGAAGGAGGATTCCATAATTGTGTTTTGATGGGATTGGCGGAAGGAGGTTAGGGGGAGGGTAGAGGAATAAGGAGAGAGGATATTACCCATAAGAGTGGATTAAAATCTACGAGAGAAAATTTCAACAAAAATAATAGTTCCTCAAAATAGAGAGTTTATAAGTTCTATACACTCATCTGTTGAGAAAATTTATATTAAATCGACGAAAGGAAATGTAAACTATAAGAAGCCGAATATCACATATAAAGAATATGAAAGAGTATCTACCTGTACAAAAAAAAAATCCGAGAATATTCGCAACCATCTTATTGTCCTCGTTTCAAGAAAAAAAAAAGAAAGAAACTATGCATTAGTAAGCAAACGAGAATGACATAAATTATCCATTGAATTGGCAATAGAAATCCTTTTTTCTTATTCATATTTGTAATTTTCTCATTGAATTTTTTTTTAAAAAAGAAATTCTTTCCAATAGTACTTTGTCTATAAGTTCCTTAATGAATCATCAAATAAATACGCCCATTGATCAAAAATTTCGTTGAACAAAAAATTTCAATCAATCAATAAATTGAGCATTTTAAAAATTATTAATTTTCCAAGGTGGAACTTATCGATGGAATATATTTTTTGCTATATTAAATTCTATAATAAATTGGTAATAAAAATGAAAAAAAAAACAAGCAAAAATAATGATTACAAGTACATATAGCAACTCGTAGAATGAGTACATCATTCTACGAAAACAACAACGACAATGTGCAAAAAAAATGAAGAAAACATCGCTTATATAGGATAGGACTAGCACAGTTTTGCCCGGGGTAAATGATTCAATCGGCGTTTGATCGAATTCAGTTATTACACCGATGAAGATAAACCTGAATGTAAACGGTAATTGATCTTTAAAGATGAAAAATAACGAAGCGCTTTATTACGATCTCAATGATCTTGTCTTCGACAATAATATGACACACTTTATAAAATATTTAGATCAGTGGAAATAAAAATAAAAATTAAATAAGAGAAACGAAAATATTTGCTGAATTTTCATTCATACAAATATATATTCCCCTGCCTTTCTCATTCATACAAATATATATTCCCCTGCCTTTCTCTAAATAGAACTAGATCAAATTTTTAATCTTCGAAAGGTCATCGTTGTTGATCAGAGATTTCACAATTGACCATGTATAATGGCAATCGGCCAAAAAAGGACAAAAATGGTTTTCAATCCATTAAAAAAAATTTTTTTTGAGGATAAAAAACTGGACCACGAAGCGATTTAAGAGCCAAAAGTTTTGACCATAAACATTTCGATAATAAATCCACGCAAATTGCATGTTACTTGCAGTGATCAACAATGTTACATGGACTACTCGACTAGAGCATGACCTATGACCTCGTGTTGATTCTTAAAACTTCAATAAATTTCAACGATGTATGAACTTTATTTCGCCTCTTTAGTTGTTACAAAACGAAAATGCTCCTATTCCTTTCCGTTTTCTCCTCTCTTTTTTCAACCTCTAAATAAACTTGACCAAGTTCCACAGTATTCGCTGAGGTGAAGATTTACGCAGCTGTATATCCACCAGTCATCGATTATGATTCATAAAAGCATCTGTTTACAATGCATAATACTGCAATCTATGTTTGATGTGTTTCAATAGATAATGTGAATAACTATCGAATAACTGCATTCTAATCATTTCACATTGCATCAATCGGCGATCGCAATGCTATGAGAAAAGACAATCAAACAATTCGAGATGTCTACAATTGCCTCGCAAAAAACAAATATGTATGCAAAATGTAACAATACCTTTTGGGAATAATATCACAAACCAGATGCTTTATCTGCTCTAATGGGAAATATTTTGGGAAAAATGTTTTGGGAAAAAAAATTTTGGGAATATCAGATGCTTTGCCTGCTCGAATGTCTGACAATGTTGTTTGTGTTGTTGGTGTGGTGTTTGAGACGTATTGCATGCGTGGATTGATTCCTTAGACGATCTAGTTTCAATGATTTTATTTCATCAACACTCAAACAACAACTTCGGTTAAGCCGATCCAATGAAGTGCTCAATAATCGAAAAAATTTGCGAAAGGAAAAAAAAAATTTGCACGAACATCAAATTGCGATCCACAATGCAATCATAACTTAAGAGAATATTTTAATTCGGGATCGACTGTCTTCTCAAATAAAAGAAAAAATAAGGAAACTTTCTGACCTGATTTCACAAATATGTTGACTAATCGAAAAACAGAAGCCATATAGTAGGCACCCGCATCAAATACAAAGCATAAAAGATGATGATGAGAAAAAATGAAAAAAAAAAGAAGAAAATAATAAAAATGAACGAAATTTGCGAAGGAAATTCTAAAAATTATATCATAAAAACAATTTTTTAATGGCTTCTTTATCTATAATCGTATTTATTTTTATTTTTATTTTCTTAAACTAATAGAATAAAACTATGAGCAAATATTATCTCTGTTTATAGCCAATATTTGCAATGAAAAATATTGGTCATTGAAAGAGGTATTCAAAGATGTTCATCTTAAAGAAAAAAGAAAGTAAGCAATGAGTTAGCTAATTTTCTATGATAAAATCATTTCAAGCTAACTACAAAACCACAAATGCTACTAGTTAAAAATAAAACAACGACAACGCAACATAAGTTGGTTAATGGCGCCGGACATCGACTTACAAATATAGAATCTCTCCGACCCTTCCCGTCCTCCTCCTTCTCTACCCCCCCATCATCATCCAGAAATAGAAGTTCCACACTTATAAATACAAGTTTCCTAGTTCTTAGCGAAAAATTCTCGTCTTCGATTTCCTTGTTCAGTTACAACCTGAGGTCAAAATGGCCCATCATCAGACTCAGTTCAAGCTCAACCTCACGCCCGATTAGCCCATTGTCCGACTCAATCTAAGCTCTTTGCCTAAAAATCAAAAACTCCTTGCTCTCGTAACAAATCAGAAATGTAAATGAAAGGAGGATAGAAGCTCAAAGATATCTAACATCGTCTAATTTCTTAAAGCACTCGAATTTACAGTAAACATAGTATACGTATACAAAATGATCAAAAAATAGTCTAAAACTCTTGACGTTTTGCCGTCTAAAAAGAAATCAAAATTTACGCAAATATATTACAAAAGGAAATTTCTAAAAAAAAAATCCACAAAGGAACAAACGACTGTGCACGAGCTACCCCCTCCCCCCCTCCTCCCCTTAAGAACTGTTCGTTTCCTTTTCCTCTCAATCTCCCTCTCTGTAAGCTCCCCCCCCCTTCCCACTCTATGCTTTCATCCCTCGCAAACTTTTCTTCTATAATATCGCTTGCAGTAATCCAAAAAAAGACGGCGCAAAATATTCAAAATGTGAGAAATTAAAGAAGCGCGTGCAATGTGCATAAAGATGAAGTAAAGCGTTTTAAAATGTGGTCAACTTAAGAGTGCTAAATAAAAAGCATTCATACACAGCAGCACCGAATATGACAAGTGAAGCATCGTGAAGCATACCTCACAATCATCTCTAAACAACAATCAGAAATAAGGCCGTTCACATCGACCATGAAATGAACACCCAATCGATGAGATACAACGTGCAGCACAAGTGCATACTAGTTTAAATATTCCCTGACCTCTCGTTGACCTCCCTGACCCCTTACAAGTATATACTAACTCCTTGACCTTCCATTTCGGAAGCACCCTCCTCTCCCAACATGTATCTCCCCACAAAATCCCTCCCAAATGCATCTCATATCTTCAAAAGCACTTCCTCTCATCTAAAGGAACTTCCATTCGCATTGCACTCCCTCAGCCATATGCACCTCTCCCATCTTCAAATAGACTCCCTTGGTAACCACAAGCGTCCACCTTTGTTAGTTTAATTTAAAAAACAGTCCTATTCCATTATTTGAAATGAAGCAACGCCTATTAGTTGAATAACATAAAAAATTTAAACAACAACACAAACTACGATCGACATAAAAATGCTAGAAAATTTCGTCGTATTTTGCTTGTAGAAAAACCGATGTGATGATAATATCAAAATACAGGCATTCTGAAACATTTGGCTAAACATCAAGTGTGATCGACCATAAATGGACCACATCCATGTTTGATCGACGTCGTAGAATACATATAGAGCTGCGTTAACTCAACAACAGAGTACTAGTAAAGAAGTTCAACATTATATCGAATATAGAAACATTAAATACAGTGAACGGAAATTTCAATGGCAAACTCCCTCCCAGATATAAAAAATTTTTTAAAGCAAAAACTGTCGTTAGTTGTGAGTTATAAGGGAAATTTCCAATTTTCTTCGATTACTTTCCATATTGCAACTGGCTAGTTAATCAGAAACATTTCAGTGAGATGCCTGGCGATATGAAGGTCGCATATATGATCCTCATTTTAGGCTAGCTGGACAGCTAAAAATGAAAGAAAAAAACTTTGAAATGTTATATGGCTGATGTTAAAAGAGAAGAGGCTGTATAACCTTTACTGCAAGCTTACCTTACATCAACCTAGAGATGATTGATCAAAGCCATTTGTTCCCACCTCTATGAACCCTCTTAAAATCACTTTCACTTCTCCATCGCCACCGCAAACTCCCTCTAATATGCTTTTCAAATCAGAGATGATTCAACAAATGCGAGGATCATTCACAGTTTAGAAAGCCGTATAGGAGAAGCCACAATTGGCACACATAAAGTACATACGAGGTCCTTGCACGATCACCGATGGTACCACATCACACTTTCGATTGGTGTGCGTATTGAATATCTGCATGAAATAAGCGGAAAGTTCGGCCGCACACGGCATCTCCACTGGTAGATGAAAGTAGAACTCACATCGCTCACAGGTCACCGTACATGCATCAAAGTATAGCAGTGGAGACATCTGAAGATGTACGGCGTATACAGATTTAGATCTTATAGACCTACATAGACCACAGGGACCTAACGACTCGTTGTACATCCTAACGCCTTTCATAGGTTTATGTCTTGCAGATATCTGTACAGATCTCGTACAGGTTTGCCCTCACAAACCTAGAGACCTGTATAGATCACATGATATACAAGGTTGCAACAACATTTGACGACTGTCCATCCCTTTCGATCATGAAATTATAACGCTGCTGGATTGTAACATCATCAAATCAACCCAAGACCAGCATACTTTTCCATCCATGATACATCTCTATCCAGAAGAGCAATAAATTACCGATCCTTTAGCACGAAAAGAATCCTTAATCACCCTTAAAACTTAGACAAATCTAGGACGGCATTCCTAAAAGAAAGTGAAGTATTGAGGGCTAGCAGCAATGCTCAGAATACAATCGTAGAATCACAACGTCAGCAGCAAACCAAACGATAAGGACCACAGAATAGCTCTTGTGAGAAGTAAAATATACCTGACATGATGGACAAATGACTTCATCAGCAAAGTAGGAGGCAACATCGGCCTCCAACCTTTCCTGCTCCAACGCAGCTAGATCGTCGAGTTCTGAAAACTACACTCTATGAATTAAATCATAAAATTCCATTCAGTCAGTGGATCGCCGACGTAAAGTCAATTTTTAAAGGAATGTTTTTTGTTCCCGCCCTCTCTCATCACTCCCCCCATCTCTTTAGTTATTCCACCTGTATAAAAAAGCAATAACGACACCTTGTTGTAAGAGCTCCTCTCGAATCTGCTCGAAATCTTCGATAGCGGCATTCAGATCCTCGTCTTCAAACTGTTCCGATCGTCGCATAGCCTCAATCTCCTCCCTGATAATTTTATTGATTTCCTCCCGCTCTACAGCTTCGTTCAATCCACGAGCCTTGCTTACCGCCTCTTCACGCCTTTCTCGCAAATGCTGTGCACATTTCTGAAATTATATTAACTAATAAAATGAGTAATAACCTCACGGCGAGAAGTTCCTCTACGATATGCAAATTTTTTTTACTTAGGAAAATAATAATCCAAATGGGTGGTGCTTCAACTGTAAGCCTAAAAGTGAATGGAACAATTGCAGATTTTACCGATGGGATGAAAAAAAAAAGGATAGAAATAAAATCATGTCGATGAATTACTAATTCACAAGCGTAAAATTATAAAAACTATAGGAATAACAAAACTAAATCACAACATTTCAAAAAGGATGAACGGTGTAGATATCAGTACTGATATCCGACTTGTCAATCCCGTGCACCTTCGAAAGTACTATACCGCTACCGTCATTCCTTGCAATCTTCTGTTGAAGATCTATCATCCAACAATAAGAAAAATCAACAATATATGAAAAACAACCACTCCCCACTTCCTCATCTTCCATACCTCATAAAATATTTAGTTGAAGTGATCACATTCATTACTTCTTATAAAGATACCTGAAGACTATGAATACAAATTCAAATAGGATCAGGAAAATCTATTGTCCATAAATCCACAAAGGAAGCAAATAAACGGTTTATTTAAAGCGGAAGTGATAAAGAATGAAAGGAAGATTCGCTAACCTTACGTAATTCCTCTCGCCAGTTTGCTCCTTTCTTTTTATATAGGCTCATATGTACTGAACGAGATGCCTCCACATGTTCGGATGGTGCATCAACCTCCATCATCTATAATATAATTCATTTTAAATATATATTCATCAGTAAATATTCATTCTCGTAGTCGTTATCAACGCGACATATTAATAAACATAACAAATACATAAGAACATTTACCGTACAACCTCAAATAAAGCACCCTATCAATAACAGCCCTCATTTATTTCCACTTTAAAAAGTGGGTGAGTTTCGACGAGCCCACAAATTATTTTTTAAAAAAAATGAAACAGTGATTTTTATATAAGCCTTCCTATGAGAAGAACATAAGCCCAGAGGTTTTATTCAGTTTATACGGTACTCATCAAAAACGATTCTTAACGTGCGCTATATATAAATATTTTTGTACTTACGTCGAAATACCGTTCATCAGAAAAGAGTTGAGTTTGATAAAAATATCAAATTATCTATCCATAGAATCCATCAACAGTTCCCTCATTTCCCAAATGCACCAAAAGCCGCAGCCGAAAACCAAGAAATTTTGAGATATTAAACAAAGTTTTTCCTCGATACTGAAGTTAATAATAAATCTGAACCATTCATAAGCACAGAGCCTACCTATCATGGTACAATTGTGGATATCCTAAACAATGACAAAACTATTACAAATACCTAATTTAAACAAAAAAACTTGAAAATCGGAAATGCGACAAACGACTAAATTCAGTACTGGACATGCTTGCATAAGCAATGAATATAAAATCGTCAAAGAGAGCAGTAGATAAAAAAGTATTCGCGTTGGCAAAATCGATTCTCTGAAAATGAATAAATTTCCATATATCAGTAATGGATATATGGATAAAAATCAACAAAACCGGAAAAAGGGTACTGAAATACCGTTGAATTTATGCAACCGGAAATTTAAATATCAACCATTTTATCGGTAAATCACTCGTTCAAGACAAAATAAAAAGTTGGAAAGTTTTCTACGATGAGTGCCTTTCCGTACCGGATACGCATCTTTTCCTGCTCCATTCGCTGCTCACACTTCACCTCCGTTTGCATATGCATAACATGCTGGAATTCTCGTTCAACCCTTTGCATCTTTGCCAACCAAAAATACATCTATTGCCTGAGGCGGAATACATCCGGGAGTTGTGACTAGCCTTTATAACGACATCAATACACCATCTTAACAAAAATAACTTCCAAGGAGTGGTAAGTATCAAACCTTTGATATGTTCAACGATCACTCACTCACCCCATAATGCAAACCAAAACGGAGCTTAAACAACGTCATGATCATGGGAAGAAGACAACGAAGACCTAATGATTAGCATCTAATTCAGCAGCAAATTATTTTATACTATATTTACCAAACGTTATAGAACGGACCATTGCCAAGCAAGAAACGCAGTGCGCATTGTGGAATCTCTTCACCATGTCCATGAAGGGGAGGGGTTGCGGAAAACAATGCGAGCAAAGCCACACCCAAGCATAATAGCGCTATATGTTCTCTAATATCATATTATACGAATAACCTCTGAAAACAAGCAAACGATTATGAAGCCGCCATACGCTTTCGTATTCCATCACGAAATAAGCGAAGAAAAAAAAAATTTTTTTTTTCTTCAGTTCCGACGCTATGCTATCAGAATGCGTCAAACATGTTATCTCATCATCACATCGCAAAGACGTAAGCAAATGCTGTATCTATGAATTCAACACTCATTCATATATATATCTATTACACCGCATTTCCATACCTTCAAAGGTTTACTAATAAATATACCCTCTTTTACATATTTTTAAAGCTTTATGAACATATGAAATTGAACCTACGGAAATTGCATATTTTCAAAGCTTTTTTAATAAATAATATTCACCTATGCGACAGCATAAAAACCAATCACTGAAATTTGGAAAAAACATTAACGTTCATATTCCGCTGTCTATTTACTCCCAATCAATCAAACCTGGTACCCATCCCCTTTTCGCCCTCCTCCCTTCTCTTGCGTATTGAATGTCTGTTAGCCTAAGTTGTAGCTTTGCAAGCGTTTTGCCTCTTGCTTTTCATGCTCCCATATTTTTATATGCTTTCTCATTTCGGGACGTTAAAATAAATAAATAAATAAATTAATAAATAAATAAATAAACTATACAACAGTGCAAAAATCACTTTAAAAAATACCAACCACACACCAAAGTAGAACAGTCTTTTCATTAATCGAGTGTATACGTACACAGCACAATTGCAGAGCATGCTTTATGGATATGGTGATGTGCTCACCTGAAATTACAACTTTATAGTTTATCATCAGTAAATATGCTCTCATCAACAACGATATTAAACAAACTACAAATCAAATTAGGTTTCGAAGGAAAAAAGGAATAAGAGAGAACCATTCTACATTATTACCCTTTTATCGACTCGAAGATAAATTTACATTTAAAATTCAAAAACAATCAAACATATTCAAAAATCGGATATGATTCCGCCAAAACCTCCAAAAATTCATATTCAAGCTATCAAAGTAAAAAAGAGTGTTTAAATATTTAAAAAAAACGAGGTCATATTATTTCGCTTTTATTATATATAAAAATATAATATTAAAAAATAGAATAGACATTCAAACAGATAAAGCTAATTCGACTATAGTTTTGGTTGCATGTGCCAAACCCATTTTCGCCACCATTTTAGGCGATGATCAACAGTTCTTATATATTATAATTTAAGATGCTAATTTGAATAAAAGCTTTTTCATGGCAGATGGTATCGAATGCCTTTAGCATAATCGACGTATAAAACATCTGCCTCAGTTTCATCGATCAGCGCCTAAAAACCCAATCAAACCTTTGATTTCCTCTTTAAGAAACTAAACTGGTAGATCAAACTATGAATGATATTTCCTACATGTAAAACCTTGAAGGCAAAATAAACCTCCCAATCAGAATATAATAACTAACACATTAACTATCACTTAGATGAGAGATCTTAACATTGCTATGAAGCTGCAAGTTTAGGCAACAAGAAATTAGGAGGGAAAATTGAAAATAATTGTGATGAAATGTTGCAGCGCATTTATTTTTATTTATGAAAATGTCTACGAATCGGTTGTAATACTGTACAAAAAAAATAGAAGATAGAAATAAAAAATAGATCTGCTATTAAAAAAGAGATTAAAAAATTAAAAAGATAAAAAGATAAATTAAAGATAAAGAAAAAGATAAAAAAGATAAAGAATCTGCTATTGTTAAAAATAGAAATCAAAAGAATATGTGATTAAAAAAGGTGTCATGTTAAAATAAAAAAGATTAAAGATTAAAA
>QEWY01001056.1:250469-261976 GCA_006503575.1 Baylisascaris schroederi | reverse complement strand
ATGTTAACGATCAGCGTCAACCTCTCAGACAATAATAACGATAAAAGTAATATATAAGACGAGAACCACTGAAGGAAAAGAAGGAGCAATAGCTAAAATCGAATTTAATCATATCAGTGATAACTATTGAATTGGATGGAAGGATATTATAAAAGCAGCTATCAGATCCTAGAGAGTAATGGCGAACAACAAAACGAACCTTGGTAAAGAGGGAACCACATGTGTCTCAAGAGGAGTATTGCAGTAGGTGATAAAATGTTAGGTGCTCGTTAATTTTGTATGTGTTTATTCGTTGATAACCGCATGATGATAACTATCCCTTTCTAGGATTTAAGATCTAGGATTCTAGGATTGGCGCATGTGCTTCGAAGATTCCTAGAACTTTATCGCTCTTTGATAATCCCCAAAATGAGGCAGCAATATTCCCGCAGGAAGAAGGAAGTTGTGGATGGAGAAGTATGGTTTTCGTTGAGATCTCGCAACGAGGACAGTTTTGGCAAGAATAAAGCGGCTCTACCTAAGGATTTCGGAAATCCGCACAGAAGGGTTTCCTCAATAGTGAGGTAATGATCGAAAAGCACATGCCTTTTCATTTCTCTTATTGTTGTCGCCGATAAGAGCATGGAATAATATTCCGCTGGTGATTTACAAGATTGAATGAAAAGGATGCAATTGAGTTCTCTTTTCTCTTAAAGCAACACCATTTGCTTAGAAATAAATAAACAATTTAACATTTAATGACATATTTAAAGCTGAAGTAATAGTTTTATTAAGTAAGTTATTTGACTTTATTTATTTATTTATTTATTTATTTATTTATTTGTTTATTTACTTATTAATTTATTTATTTATATGTTTATTTGTTTAGTAAATACAGTAATCGGCATCATGAATTTTTTTTCCTTCATTCTTTTCGATATTGCAGCTATTGAACTTATGAAGTCATATGCTTTTTTATTATGTCAAATACTTCTTTTTGCAAGTTCACGTTATGGTATCCCCCTTATCTTCCAACCTCCCCCATGCTCTCCCCCCTGCCTTTTTCCTTTCTAATTATATGCATGCTTATTTGCTTCTCTAGCGAATTTCTCTTTGAAAAACTGCATTGTAAGATTGCCGTATATTGTGATTATATTGATATTTGTCATGCAATTGTAAATCCGTTTTGCTTGCAGTAAAATACTCCGATTTAATTTAGAACAGGTAAATTTTTTAGTATAGGAGGCGTTTTAGGCTGGTTGACCCCGCAAGGACCTTAAAGAGGTGGGTGGGGGGAGGGGGGGTGATGGTGCGAAAAAGAAGAGGATGGGGAAAGGTTGAAAAGTGAGAGCTGAAGCATTTAATTAAATATTGTTGCAAAGGTATATCAACTCTTTTTTCGAATTTTCAAATAATATCAGCGAAAATTTGGGGAAATCATTTTTATCGTTGATAAAATCTTGCAATTCTTTGCAATATTCATTAGTTATTGCAATTGTTTTATTCTGCAAGCAGCACCATAAATCGATACTCGTAAAGGAATGATTATCCATAGCTTCTGTTTGTCTCAAAGAATCCGAATTACCTGAGGAAATTGAACTTGATTAGAACTTGATGTTCGAGCACTATGAAAGTACTTCATCATTCGTCAACTCGAAGAATAACCTCAGGTACCATCATCATTCGTCAACTCGAAGAATAACCTCAGGTACCGTCATCATTCGTCAACTCGAAGAATAACCTCAAGTACCATTTGATCTTGATCACCTCAGATATTTACATATATTACAACATGAACATAGTAGAATTCTACGATATATCACTAATTAGATGCTGATAAGTTTTTAATCAAATTTTTCAGTTTCTACGAAATGCATCCATTGTCCCGGAAGTAATTGGCCCTTTACATTCACGCAAAAATTTTCGATGAATTAGTCGTAGTTGGCAAACATCCAAAAGAGCCAGCCGCTCGCTCGCTTCTCTAGGCGGCTGGTGCGAATGAGGGCTGGTCGGCTGTCACTGGTTGAACTCTCTAGCAGTCGAAGAGCAGCAGCAACAGCAGTAGCACATAGCCTCTAAACATAGCTCAACATTAAGGGGCGAGCGTGTGTGCGTTCCTTTCGTGCTATATAGCAGTCAGTTGCTGTTTGTTGGTCGATGCTTCTTCCTCGCATTCTAACAAGCTATATTTCAATTCTTTTCAATTTTTATTAATTCTATTCAACTTGCATAGCGAGATTATCGCCTCTCTCCTATTTTTATTGAAAAATAAATTTGAAAAAAAATTTTTTGACTATAGTTTTTCACTTTGAATTGAGCGATTCGAATAAATCGAGCAATTTCGACCTTATTTTTGAACGAAAAAAAGCAATGATTTATTGAATTTTACGAATTAAGCGGAAAGGTATTTACAGGCATTTACAGGTATTCGTCTATAACATCTGAATAGCGAATTGAAGCGGTTGAATGCATTTTTAATCATCACTAATTCATTTTTCACCGATTTTCGCCTGGCGATTTTATGAATTATTTCCGTATTTTCTGTTATATATAAACGTTGTTTGCTTCAGGATGTATTCTGCGGTTTAAATAACCAATAGAATATGGTTCTCGAACACGTTCACAAGTCCACTGTTTAGGTGCTTTATTTAAAAATTAAAAATTATATTAAAAAAGTAATAAACAAAATATTGTATAGTCTATCAAATTCATCTTATTGTATGATAAATGATTGAGTTATCAGCTGTAAAACTTATCATTTGTTTTTTAAAAATATTTTGATAAATGAATGATAATCACGTAATAATTTTAAAAAATTTCAACGAGAAAATTCTATAATCAATAAGCTATACTTATTACTATATCACATACTGTTTTGATTAGTGATAGTATAGTTTCATAGAAAATAATATTTTTAATATTGATTTAATTTCCAATTAACTTCTTTAACATTAATATTGATTTAATTTCCAATTAACTTCTTTAACATTAAACATTAATCCTTTTTTATGTGGCCATATATCACAATTCACCATTTTGAAGTTTTGTTCATAAAGTTTTAAAGGAATCTAAGAAACATGCCAGATGGGTGGCGCATATTTTCCGCTTTCTTTTTATAGATTCCCTCCCCCTCTCCCCAGTTCTATCATTGTCCCACCTCTTATATTCCTTTAAATTAACTCCCTCCCCCCTCCCCACTTACCTAGCAGTTATAAGTTTTTATTGCCTAATGAGTTTTATATATCATTAGGCTGTTATAGGCTCTCGAATTTGCAAGGTTTGCAAATATAACGCATCACTTCTCATATTAGATTTGATACTATCAGAGTTTAGTTATCAACTTATAAAAAATCCAATTGTAGGATTTATAACACATTAATATCTTCTTAGTGCTCATAAAAAAGCACATTTTTATTTTGCTATTTGATGTTTTTCTCATCGGCTATGTGATGAAAAAAATTTGAAAAATTCAAATGAAAAAATTTTTCCACATTGAAATGAAATAAATTTTTCACTAGTTAATTTCATTTTTTTTGGTAAAAAATAATAAATAATTATAAAAATAGTGAAAAAATTTTTAAAGTGATAATCACTTATCAGTAATTTTTTCCACCAATATAAGAAATAAAATTATGGAAATTTATTAGTTCTTGTGAGAAAAGATGATCGTAAATAAATGAAGAGAAATGAAGTGGGCGGTCTTTTTTTTTTCAAAAGGACACGTTAATCTACACCTATTCGTTAGTGCTATTTCATACAATCCACAAGAGGCGGTGTTGTTGCCCCCATGTTACTTTACACAACAATTTGGGTCTTTTTTGAGGATTTTTTTTTTCTCAATATGCTTGGGATTCCCTTTTCGGCTTACCTGTTCGGGTAAATTTCAATTGACCTAAAATACATCAAGTAAAAAATAAATTCGGATTGTCTTGAGCGGAGGCAAAGAAACGAGTTCAAGCCAATCGCAGCCTCAGGAGGAAATGAATTCAAGTCACCTTGCGCTTGACGCCAAGCCTTAACCCTTTTGCATAAACTTAAGCTTGAGCGTTACTCCTAAAATTGAGCTAATATTTACGCTGCATATCATTTGTGTTTATCTCCTGAAAGCTATGAAGATCGATAAATGCGCTGTAAAATATTACAGTTGTTTATTTGCTTAAGTGTTGTTGAGATTATGAATTTGCTTATAGTTTGCCTAGACTTAGATAGATTGAAGAACGCTGTTGTTATTAAATATTTTAGTGCTGAAGGCGAAGAATCCAAGATTCAGTCTCCCATTTGAAGTTGAATATTAATTGGGTGACAAAGTGGGAGGGAGATGAGGGGAGAGGGTGAGGGGCCAAGGATTGAGAGGAGGGGCAGGGATTGAGAGGGAACGGGAAAGGTTTTTTTGTGGGAAGTAGTCTATTTGTGAAAAGATGTGCTAATTTCTAGCCTGTTTATGTGGGCCAACGAAAATTTGAAATTTCAAGCCTAAGTTCAGACTATCGTATATTGACGTATTTTTACCTCGAATTTAATTCATTATCGATGAGAAAGTGTCGTTCTAACTTTAGATTACTGTAAAAGTTTTTTCGAAGTTCAGATTACTGTAAAAATGTACCGTTGATTTCCTTTAATTTCGATTGTTTCATTTATTTCTATTCATATCAACAAATATACAAGTGATCTAATTTGATGGATTTTGATGATTCTCCTAATAGTTCAGCGTTGTGATCAATTGTGAAGATATTCACGAAAATACTCACAAATGATTAATGATCTACCGTAATCTTGATCATAGAAAGGAAACGATCCCTCTTATCGTTATTCTGCAAACATTGCTTGCATCTCATCACTTCGTATGCTGTCGTTTTGTTTTATCGGTTGCGTCCAACAGACATCCACAACTGCGTTTATTATTTCTTTTAGTGTCTACTTGTAATGTTGTGGAGAGTTGTATGAATTCTATTCGAAGAATTACTGTAGAAGAAAGGTTCCAAAATTTATTTATGTTTCTTATTATATTTACAGAGGATAAAGGTGTTTTTATTGAAGAAACAAATATGTTTGTGTATGTGTCTGTGTGTATGTCTGTCGTCTTAGATGTGTTTTCATACATATAAAATATCGATTGATCAGTTCTTATTTCCTAAATATCGATCACGCTTTATGCATGATTTATCTCTTCTTGATCTCATTCATTATTAAGGGACTTTTCTGTCCTCATAACATTATCTTCTTATATTTTCGAACGACTTTTAAATTGCTTAACTAAAGGTTTAAGATATTTTATTTCATTACGATTGCTTTCATATTATAGGTGTACAATTATTACTGAAAGATTTTAGAATAACGAAAACAAAATATTCAATCATTTAATTTGAATATTACATAATAAATAAAATTATAATAACTATAGGGATGAGTTTAAGAAGAGATATAAATAAAATCAGGGGACGATTTGTGTGTGAGAGAAATTAGATTAAAACGATTTAAATGATTGCGTTAGAAAATTTCAGCTAATTTCTAAACATTCGTCACATTTAAATAGATCATAATAGAATGAGGAGAGGATTTGAATCCACATAGAATTAGTACCAAATAGATTTTCGGCTGAACACCTCAAGCTGAATGCCTCAAGGTGAATACCTCAGGCTGAATACCTCAAGGTGAATACCTCAGGCTGAATACCTCAGGCTGAATACCTCAAGGTGAATACCTCATGATGAATACCTCAAGCCGAATACCTCAGACATTATTCATATCTTCTGTTTAACCCCCAAGTTTATTCCACTTGCATTCGTTAACGTAACCACTCTGATGTAGCCATCCTCTTTTCCTGCTTATCTCAAGGATTTTTTAATGGTGCTAAACCTATCGCTTAAACGAGTCTAAAATAAAATTAAATAGAGCCTGATAAGTTGGTCGATTTCAGCATGTTATATGTTACTTCCGGTTTGACCAACCACGCCAATCGGCTTCATAACTACCTAAGAGGATTTAATTTATATATATATATATATATATACATATATATATTATAATGAAGCAAAAACACGTCAATGCCATCGCTTTTTTTCTGTCATATTATGTTCTGGGAATCGAAGTTCTTAATAATGATGATCGAATTTTGAGAATCATTCATCCATTTCATTTCCTCTCTCTCTCTTTCGTTTGTTTGCATTTTATTTTCTTCTTTTTTGCTTTCGATGTGAATGCGATAGTATCTACTTTCACTGTGTTAAAAATTGTCGTCGCTCTTTCTTCATAAAAAAACAAAAAGTTTATATGTCGATAACACAAACGAATCAACCACCCATAAATAAGCGTTACTCTCACTCCAATATTGCTAAAAATTGCATTTTCAAAATGTTTTTGTTTTTCTATCTCTCGATGTCTATTGCATCTGTTTCCTTGTTGAAGTAGTTGCGAGATGGCAACAAAGAGATTGGGGAAAGGGAGGGGAAGATTAAGAGGAGGAAGGATGAATGGGGAGGGTAAAATGGGGGAAAATGAATTAATCATGGCCTCATGCATAATTTATAACTGCCAGCTGTCTGTCTCGGGAGCTTTCAATTGAAGAAAAAACTTTTTTTGCCTTCGCAATACTGAGAAAAATGCTAGTAGTCTGCGATTGCCTTTACTCCAAATTCAGTAAGGGATTGAAAAATTTTTCTTAAAAACATTTGAGAAAAAAGTTTTTTGGTTTTTCAGAAATTGTAAATTTTCTGCTCGTTTAATCAAAAAATAAAAAATTTCTTTTCAAATTTTCCATCTAAAATTTTTGTTCGAAATATTCGTTCGAAATTTTTATTTGAAATTTTTATTTGAAATTTACATTCAAAATTTTTATCCAAAATTCTTATTTGAAATTCCAATTCAACGGGAAATTCAGTTTTATTTGTTGAAAATATTTGCCAAATTGTTTCGTTGCAATCTGTGATCATATTTTATGCAATTTAAATGCATATTTTTATATAAACGGTATGCAAGAAAATAAGAAAAATGCAAAGATAGCGCACTCTATGTGTTATTTTTAGAAAGGCATCCAATGAGGAGTTAAATGGTTGCCCCAGTTTTTTTGAGAGGAAATTTTTAGTGATGCAGACAGACGGCTGGCTGGCTGGTCGACTAAGCTAGCTGCTCGATGTCGTTCGCATCGCTATGCCCTCTCTTGTCGTCTTCACAGCGATAATCAGGTTCTTTATAGAAAGCACTCAAACCTACATTTACATAACTAGCCTATACTTCACAATCGCATTGCTCACTTTCGTTCTGTAAACGGCCGTCTCTCATTTCAGCCAAAAAAAAAATTTTTTTTAAAAACCCCATAGAACTAGTATTTACGAGCAATTTCTAATAACAGTGAATCCCATACAAGAAAGAACAAATAGCGAAGTATTTCAGAGGAGCTAGCACAATATACGCTTTTTGTATTTTCGATTCCCAAACCAATCGTTTGCATAAATTACCAACAAATAATAACGTATTAGTATAATGCATTTATATTCTTACTGATTTGATCACTCATGTGAATCCCTTAAAACTATGTTGTTTTTTTTTATTAATTTTTAAGTTACAAGTGCATGCAAATTCTTGGCCATCTTAATTTTGTGCTTCTTTTCATACGTTAGGTTGAAGATAGCTATAGAAAAAAATTTTATATACGTTAGGCCTCAAAAATTTCGTAGCCATAAAAAAAATGGTTCATGAGTGGGAATTACTAAACAGACAGACATATATATAAAATTACTGGGCTAACAGACAGACATACTCACAGACACAACATTGCTTTACGAATAAAATAAAGCCCAATTTTATTTGCTTATCAATAGTTAATCAATATTTTCTTTCTAAGTCAAGTTTCTCACCGAATATAGAATCATATATTTGAAAAAATAAAATTATTAAAAATGATAATTTTTATTAAATATTATTTGTTATTCAATTAATAAGAATTGAACAATTTATAAATTGAGCATAAAATTGAGTAAATAAACGAGCATATTTACTTAATGAATCATAGAATGAGAAATGAATACATCTCAAACATTCCTCGGCAATCTTTTCTTAGCAATGAACAATAAAATGATTCCGCCTCTCTATTTGTAACATTTTATTCATTTTGCCGCTAACGTCGTATTTCGATCCATGTATAAGATGGTTATATCGTTGATTGTATAGTTTTAGTTTAGTTTTTCTTCTCGCTTTAGAATATTTTATTTTTATTTCCGGTGCATATATTTACTGTAATGTTTTATTAGTAAGTTTCATGAAGTAATAAATCAATCGATAATAGGTGGCAATAAGAATAGCTGGCAATAATTAAGGCGGTATTAAATGATTTCAAGAATTGAGTGATTAGCTATAAGAAAATAACTTCGCAATATTAAAATAGTCGGCACTTGAAATATTCTCAGAGTTATAGAGGTATATTTTATTCATTTAATAATTATACCTGTAATTTACCTGCAGTTATTTTGCTCATTCATTTGCAATCATTCAAGCTATTTTACTTAGTAATTGCGTGTCTTTTGAGTTAATCTTCGCATATTATCTAGCAGCTTCAACATACAACAATAGAGACTCTCTAATTGTTTGCCATTTACTGTTATGAGAAAATGATTTCTTGATTTGGAATTTAAATCGATTTTTAGTGATGAATGCCGATTGTCTTATAATCGTTTAATTTCTTCGGATTTATATTAACCATGTTGATGTACATATACATGTGAATGGTAGAGAGGAGCGTTTACGATAGCTCAATAGTAAAGCATTCGTTCGGTATGCGAAGGGTCCAGAGTTCATTCCCATCTGCAGACAAAGTTTTTATGAATTTCAGCTAAGATTAAAAATACTTGATTATAACATATGAGTTAACTAATTGTATATTTCGAGCATCATAAGTGGAGTTATTTGAACTTTTTCTTGTCAACTTTATTGTTTTATGGCAAATATGACCCCCTCCTCCCTCTTACATATTTCAAGGGAAACACGACTGATGATTGCACCATTCGAATGATTTTTGATGAAATGCGTACGAGGTTCAATTATGCTATTATTTGTTATTGAAATATTTTTTGACAGCTTTCATTCTATTTATTCCACAATTGAACTTATGTCTTTGATCTTTTGCGAGTGGATTGGTTGTCATCTGTTGACGTAATAGCTGGCTTGAAGATAATTAGTCTTATTGACAGCTTCTTTTTTTATTGAAAAGAATCGAATTTCGATATTGTATTTATTTTTGTATTTGCATTTGCTTTTGATAAGAGATTTTTTGATTGATCGATAATGGCTGATAACAATAAGCGGTGTTAAGATGCTGTATTTCTATTTTTCTATTTGATTTTACCGATTATCAAAAAAATCCCCCAAGAGAAAAATGATTCGATATATTTGTATGATATCATTGCTTCAATATTTTTAATGCTTACAAATGAAATATAAAATTTCGATGAAGCATTCGTTTATTTTTATTTTTATTTTTTTTAAATTGTATTTTTTTTAACAAAAGATATCGATTGTAAATATTTTTATTTATATCGCTAACAAATTTTAATCATAAAATTACTGAATAATTTGGCTTAATGCCCAATTTGGAAGATTCGCTAATTTTAGTTCAATTTTTAATATCATTTTTTTTCTTTTAGCTAATTTTGTTTTTTATTAATATTTTCTTTCCTTCTTCTTTTTAGTGCTTTTAAATTTTTTATTTAATCCACCCTAATCAGCGTTTAATGAGCTAAAATTTTCAAGTCATCACTTTTCTCTTATTTTTCCCTCCGATTTCCTTGTGGAGCATAAAATTTTTGCGGTATATTCTTCTTAATTCTGAATGGGAGGGGGTATTAATGAGTTTTTACAATGAAATTGAATCAAATAGGGCGATCCAAGGGGGTGGTTACATCATAGGTAAACCGTTGCAGTAATATAGGGAACCTTTTGCTTTAGTTAATCGAGTTGAAGTATTATCTATATTATTAGGTAATGAAAAGAGCCTGAAAAGATAGTTACGGATGCAGTATTTTCGATGTTCACTTCCCTTCTTTTTTCTTTGCCAAAAAGAATTGGCATTGGCAATAGCAATAAAATCTCGTTGTGCTTCAACTATGATTATGTGGTGCATTGCACATCGCATTAGACTCACTGACTCACTTAGTGAAGCTGCTGCCAGCTAGGCTGTCTGTGCCACTTTTGGATCGATGTGTTGCAGGCTATAGGCTAACACCACCCCTATAGGACATTTCGATCGACAGCGCAAATGCCATAAAAGCGCTCCCCTTGAAACTCTTTTATATCATTGCATTCATTTGTTCATTCTTCTCGATTGCTATTCCCTACCCTAATCTCTTCAAATAAATCGATATCTTACTTTGATTGGCTAGAAGTGGCAAAATCAATTCTATGCAAATATTCCACTCTGTCAGCAGCACATATAGAAATGCTCTCAGTCATAGAGATTACCCAATAAATAATATAACTGTCATTTTTTAAATTGAAAAACTTCAAACCATAGCAAAATTCTAAAAATTCTTTTAAAATTATTCGTTTTTTTTTGAATAATTCACTCGATTTGATCTCTTCGAGGTCAATAAAAATTGGAATAAAAGTCTTCACTGTGGTAGGAGAGAGGGGCAAGGGAGGAGAGAGGGGAGGGGATTGTCGGATAGCAAAGTAAAACTTATGCTACTTTATTAATTCATCATATATTAAGAATATTCATACTGAAAAAAAAAGCCTTTCTATATTAATGAATGATTTTTAAAGCTTTTTGATTAAAGGATTTGTCGAAGATAATGCAGCATTGGTATTATTATTGCCGGAAGTCGATGCTTCGTTCAGTTATCATATCATTAAACTTAATCACTTATCAAGTGATTTCAAATGAGGTTGATGTCTTAAATTATATTTTATTTCATTTTTATCTCTGTTAAGAAAAAAATCATCTCGGAATCTATAAAGACAACGGCATATTTAAGGTTTTGTGCTTATCTATTCGAGATAGTAAATGTGGGTATAGAATTTTATAAAGGTATTTGATAATTCATGATACTTATCAACGTCAGTATTTATGTTATTTTATGGATATTGGGGCGAATTTTATTCTTTTTTTTTTCAAGTAAAATAAATAAATAAATGAATAAATAAATAAGTAAATCAATAAAATAAATAAATAAATAGGTAAGTAAACAAGTAAACAAATATGAGTGAATTTTTTGATATTTCTAAAATCATAAAAGAGAATAGAGAATCATCTTCAGCTAGCATGGAAGGGGGGGGGGGGGGGGGGGGGTGGGGGGAGGCGAAGTGGTACGTTCTTAAAATTGTTAAGTGATAAGCAAGTCGTTTGTAAATTTAGTGGTATTTGTGATATTGTTCATAGAGCAATTAAATAACCCCTAAAAGATATGTGCTGATATCCGCTTCGTACTCTTGATTGTCTAAAATTTTCTCATTTATCAATTTGATATTATATACTGGAAGTTTATTCAATCTATCTTTTACGAACACGAAATTTTTATATCTTCACTCTTCTTCGACTA
>QEWY01001056.1:205174-249457 GCA_006503575.1 Baylisascaris schroederi | reverse complement strand
TAAAATTACAACTGTAAAGTAATCTAAATTTTTTGAATTACAAATATAGAATTTCTTCATAAAAAATGCAAAAAATTAAAATTTCATATTAATTAATGCAAATATCGATTTTTTTTCCAATATTTTAATTGCTGGAATGTGAACAAAAAAAATTTT
The DNA here is from genome assembly GCA_006503575.1 of Baylisascaris schroederi. Classification (NCBI taxonomy): domain Eukaryota; kingdom Metazoa; phylum Nematoda; class Chromadorea; order Rhabditida; family Ascarididae; genus Baylisascaris; species Baylisascaris schroederi. The sequence continues at coordinate 249,301 of QEWY01001056.1, read as the reverse complement.
TTGATGGAATTTTTTCTTTTTTTTTTCATCAATTTTATTTGCAAATTCTCATTCTCAAATTTCAATGCATTAATCGCTATTTTCGATGCACTTCGAAGAAATTGAATGGATGAGAGAATATCGATTACAAAAAATTTCTTTTCAATCTATTGAATTCCCTTTTTTCATTTTTGTTGACTGCTTAAAAATTCGTATAAAGTTACAAGGCTTCATTACTAGTAATAATATATTCTTTTAAAAAAATGGAATAAAAATTCGCTCTCTAATTTTACTCCAAAATAATTCGCCAAACTATATAATTTAAATAAATTTCCCTTTTTATGAGCGTTGAATATTATTTTTTATCATTTACATTATTTACATTGAGTATTATTACGTCAAAATAAATACTGTTAATTATTGCTGGGCCGGGAATGTTTTCCGGAAAAATTATGAATGAATTTTTCTTGTTTGATTTTTCAGTTCTATTAATAAATGCAAATTTTTCAGGAAATTTTTATTTAGACAGCAGAAAAATTTTTTCTCACACTTTGAATCATTAATTGGAAATAATTGAGTGAATATTATTTTTTCATTTTAATTCGTTCTTGTCATAAATATAAAATGTCCACAAAAGTATTTGGAATTTAGAATTTCTTAGTCAATAGTGTAATAAAATTTAAAGTTTTTCTTCGATTTTCTATGCATAAAATTTATAATACGATGAATAAATGTAGAAAATTGAAAGCATATCCAATAAATACAAAAAGGTAAAATTTTTTCAAACAGTTACCGATTAAATGTTAATAGAAGCTCAAATCCTCAATTCTAGATCAGTTGCTGATAAGCTGTTATCACTTGTTATAAAAGTTGCATTGATTGACTGATATGTATAGATCGTTCAATAATTGTCGCATTCTAGAAGGTTGTATTCGTCCACTTTTTTGTTTAGTTTAGCAAACAGGTAAGTTTTTTTTTTATTTTAGCAAACAGGTAAGTATTTTTTGTAGTAAGTTTTTAAGCGTGATGGTTTTCATTGTGATACTATCTTCGAGTATTTAATTACTAATAATAGCAAGTAAATATTTGCTATTTGCTATCTCTTTCTCTCTTTTTTTTTCTTTCTTTCTCTTGTTCATAAATTTCTCAACTATCTATTCGTTTATCGCATACGTCGTTTTCTGATGTTATCGTCTCTTCATGATTGCAAAAAAGCATGCTTTATTCGCGTTGATCGCAATATGGACACTTTTGATTTCGCTATTTCAATCAATATGAGCGAAAATATTCACAAAAGATATTTTCGCAAATCTTTTACACTCTTGGGATTTGAGGATTTCATCCATCAACGATATCGATCGTAGAGGATTTCATCCTCCATTTAAAATAATTCGCTATTATTTTGAGTGAATGTTTTCAACAGTTAAAATTTATTAGTGATTTTCAACACTTGAAATGAATATAATCGAAATGAAAATTTTTAAAAATTAAACAAAAATTCCGAAAAATTCAATAAAAATTCGAAAAGATTCAAGTGATTGTAGCGCTTGAAGCGTTTTGATGGCTTTTTTTTTCAAGCAATATATTCTATCATCTCAAAGAGTTATTAGGCGAGTGCTGAGAAAAAAATATTTCTCGAATTTTCTTCTTTATGAAATTTTTATTTTTCGAAGCCTTCAACTTGCTCTATGGAATATCAAATTGTTAAGCCTATTTTCTTCATACCGATAGCCTTTTTAAATATCGCTTTTTTCGCGCCAAAAAAAGGCAAATTACCCAAAAAAATTTTCATCGTTGCGAGCTTGCGCATGGATGCGCTCAATTCCTCATGTCTTCGTCTCTTCTACATGACACATTTTGCCTGAGGCAATCTTCAAAAAGCCTCGATTCTGACATTTGACGGACATATTCCTTCATTCGTTTTATTAAAAAACAAAAAAAAAAAACAAAAAAAAGCAAACAAAACAAGAGCAATTAAATTTGCAAGCGTTAATTCCATTGCATGTCGTTGATAATTCAGCTCGAATCTACGCTACTTTCAGTGCAAGAAAATTCAATCTGAATCAGCAGCAATTATAATCTTAATGACGTCATTTATGCTCTTCTGTGAAATAAGCATAAAAATGTCAATAAAAATAGAAATAGAATTTCATGATATATATCAAATTTTTGCAACTTGATCTGCCATAAATGAGTGAGTGCATCCGCTTAATCAATGACGTAATTTGGTGCTATATTCAACGCCCACGCAGCTTTACATGTTCTGTGATAAGTGGTGCTATCATAAATGCAACATTGATCAATTACTTCATATGTTCATTACCTGCTTAAACCGCATATTAAATCCTATTTGCTTGGTAGCTATCATTCAAATCCGCTTGCATTTAATATTCCAAATGGATTTTCACTTGTTCTGTTTGTCTGTGTGTCTGTGATTCGGTGTGCATATACGTTGAAAAAAAAAGGACGGGTGATTGGTGATGGGGAATTGATACGTGGAGGGGTAAGCACGCTTCAACAAATTCCCATCAATGCGCATATGCAATCTCGACTCGCTTTAACGCAATAAATAATTCAACGCTACACAACACTAATCCCCCTTATCTTTACTTGATTGATGCTGTTTTTTTTTGTACTTCATAACATTCGACGTTTGTCGCTGGTTTTGCTTAATTGTTGCTCTCGAAAGTAATGCACACTATTGAGGTGATTGCTATTAGCTTAATCGAATGCCATTTAAAACCTTTTATGCAAAATCTTTCTCCCTCTTAAAGGGATCTCTCAACCCTTAAGCTTCATCTATTTTAAAAAACGCTACGAATGTGGGATTTATTCGCTGGAAAGGAGGGATTCAAAAAAGATGCGATCCAAAGTATCAGAAGGTCATCCTATTTGAACCTATGAAGTACAATTAAATTATAAACAGTTTGAACATATTTTCCTCTAAATCAATCGGGCTTTGAAACTCCATTGATACCTACTATTTTAGGTGGAGATGACTGGGAAAGGTTTTTATTCAAGCAAACGATGGGGAGGGGGATGGGGTAAGGTTTATATGAGAAGAATGCTTATAGAAATTACCGCTGCGGAATGGTCTCCACGAAGTTTAGAATTTAATGCAGTGGAAATGTCATTCTCTATCAATATGCAGAAAGGGTCAATGTAAACAAATTAAATTGCTTCATGGCAATGAACCGTTTTTTAATGCCTCGGCGCATTCACTACTACTCTCTTTTGTTGGCGTTTTTCAATATTCGTTCGATTTGCCACTCAAAATCACCGTATCCTAATGTATTTGCTAGAATTGAGCAATGCAATGAAGGTAACATGAAGATCTACATGCAATTTTTTCTCATCTTGGTATAGGAGGTGATTTAATCGAGTGACCGTATATCCAAGCAAACTTAGCACCGTTTTCCGGATAATTCGCGACTAACCGTAACTGCAGTTCGCCCCCATTCGAAGAAGAATGTAATGGCTGTATCTGCGAAGCGAAACGTTTACAGTACTTGAGTGATTATAAAGCTGATAGATAATAGAATGTATTATTTACAGGGTGCACACTTTAAGGTGCTAACATGGGTGTACGCTAAAGTGTGGAAAAGACACGAGTTGTGTCTGCTGTGGGATAAGAGGATGCGTACCGATGAAGGTAACGCCGAAGAGGCGATGAGGATGTTAGCCGATGAACGTGACCATGCGAGGACTCCAGTTGCGAATGGTTCAAGTGGACATCATACGATCGCCGATGTGGTCACTTTCAATTTCAATATTTACTTATCGCTGCTCTAAGTGTAAATCTATTTCGGCTGAAACTATTGCTGGCTGAAGCTTGCAACTTGCTCTATTTGAGCTATTTAAGCAATGCCGTTAGCTAAAGTTTATTTCTTGGAAAGCGTCAGAGGGTTTTTGCATTATGTAATAGCAAATAGAATTGTATAATCTTATGTAAGGCTTTTTGTCATTTTTATATATATATAGATTCTATTTATTTATTATATTATAAAGTTATAGTTTATCCCATTAAGACATGGGAATACTACAGTAACCTAATTTTTATTCATTTTTTTCACCTTAAACATAAATGGAATACTGTATCAAATTAAGTTTTATTATTTTACCTACTTTAAACTGTTATATATTTTGTCATTTAGGAGATATTATTTTTCTGTGAGTGATTTATATGGGCAATTATAATATTGCTTAAGGCACATGGTCGTTCAGTAAGTCCACGACGTATCCCACTCTTCGAGCGTGCTTCCGCACGTTGGTGGAACCCACAGTTTGCCTCAAGCACTCTCGAATCACAATATTGGAAGTGTAGCTTCCCTCAATTAAGGGACAGGTTCAGGTGAGTATGGAGCATTTCCTTCAATTAAGCTGTGCTAGAACTCTCTACAGATTCCACAACTGAAAAGAAAAACGTCTTCTTAGAGATGTGCACTTTTTTATACCGATGATTTTTCGATTTTCTCGAATCTAACGGAAATCGTTCTATTGAGAGCCTCACAATTTCCTTTCTTTAATACTGAATAAATGAGGATTTCTATTCGACGATACTGTGCTTATGCTCATTTCCGTTACTGTATTTGTACTCGTTTCTGTATTTATATTTGTTTTACCGTATTTCTTCACTTACACTATTAATACTCTATTTTTATTTGTACATTTACGATAATATTTTATAAATTCGATTTAATTTTTAAATTTCTATGATCGGTGGATAAATTTCAGATCGGGGCTTATTTATGTTTGTTTGACCTGCATTTTGTGGATTATATACCTGCAAATATTCGACCATGCTGACCTTGTGCATTGGGTAATGACTTTCACCTTATCACCGCAAATACACTACACCTTTGCAGTATCAAGTACATCCAAGAAGAGAGAGGGGGGAGGGGGGGGGGGGAGGTGGTGGTAGAGAGAGGAGGAGAGGTATTAACGTAAGCGGCTACTCCTATCAACTCGAGTTGCAAATGCCGTCTTGTTAATAAGTGGGAATTCCGCTCGAAAAATCGTTGAAAATATAAAATACTAACTCATTAGCCTCTCGCTTATTTTAGGTTGAGATTTCCTCATTTTCTAGATCGAAATTTGCAATTCGTTTATTTTTCTGGATAGTTAGCATTCCTCTTCCCTTGAAAATGTTTCATTTCTTCTTGGGAATATTTCAAATCTTTTAGGCAATTTTTTGGAGGAATGCTATGCCCAAAAGCTCAAAAAATATCTCTCGCTTATATTTCTATACGAATATCGTTTTTTTACACTGATATTTGTGAATATTTCGTAGAAATTTGTTGCCAAATTGTTTTTTTTTAAAGTTTTATTGTCGCATTATCTCATTCATTGGGCGATTGCGTTAATCGTAACCATCTTAAGCTACTGGTAGAACGATTTTCCCGTTGAAATAGCAAAAAGTTTTCCTGAAGCATGAAAACGATGCTCTTAATAATGTTATTTTGAACGATCATATTGCTGAATTTTATAAAATCTTCTATTGAAACTTCAAAAAACTTAAGCATTCATTGCAACTTTATTTTTACTACTACTATTCTATTACAATTGGCATAACTTTTAATGACTGTAAAATGTAATTACTTATTTAAATGGTTGAATAATTTAGTTAACGACATTTGGTTTGGTGGCGCTTTCAATCGGTATGCTCTTATTCACGCTATTCTCTGTTCATTATCAACGATTTTATATGCCCACCTCATTTCTTTGCGTATTCGTTCTTTGCACCATCACATTACTTATATTTTCTGACTCTTCCGGTTCATTTATGAGCCCGGTCGGTGGGCTTGCTACAAGTTTTCAGGTAAGCGAACATAGTAATGCTATATTATATGTATAGTAATGCTTAAAGTTTTCAATAATTCTAATTTTATATTAAATTCGATCCGTTCTAAGTGAGCGTTTTAATTTTTACGTTCCTTTACAAGTTGTTTGCATATTTACCTTTACTTTTGTGTTACCTGGTGAACTTATTTACTGAAATGTGGAACACCAGCTGAACGGTTGTTGAATCGATTTTTCGTATAATTCGATTTGAATATTAATTTTACTAATTTAATTTTTTACATATTCCCTTTCAAGATTATTTGTAAATATTTTTCGGAATCATTCAGTGGAGTGCTATGGTCTTTTAGCAATCATCTGAAAAATTGCCCAAAAAGAAGGGGAGGAGTTGGTAAATTTTTCCCATAGGTATCCACTAAAATTTTCGATAATACGTTAAATATTACTTTGAAATGGTGGGATAGTGATGCGATCTTTAGGTTTGCATTAAGGTTTTAGCAACTTACTCCTGTTAGGCGTTGTGGGTTTCATTTTTGGTGGGCAAACGTTTACCTCAATGAGGTATTGAACTTCCATCGTTTGCCTATTAAATATAAAAAATGATATATAAATTTTTTTTTCACCGGCTAATTCCTTGTGACATTTTTATTGTTCGTTTTGTCAATAATCGTTAAGAAATGTGCCCTACAGGTGGTATTGCTAATCTATACGGTAATCCCATTACCGTTATATCTATGCATTCTAATTGGTGTGGTTTATTCGGCCCTCTTCGAGTTACTATCGGCAAATAGTATCGAACATAAAGACACACCAGGCGTTAAGCTTATTCTACACCTTGGAATACACCTTTTAGGGGTGCATCTATTCATTCTCACACAAGGTTTTACTCTATTCTCGTTTTCTAATTTTTATTATTATCTCATAAAAATTTCAATGTTTTTAAATGGTATCATTTAGTTGTTCAGATTTTTTTGCACAGTTCTATCAAGAAATTATAAATGTTCATAAAAATTTTTTGGAAATTTTTTCAAAAAAATTTTCTTTTTCAAATCTTATAGAAGTAAAGTCGGAAGTTTTGATTTTGGGAGAAAGTTTATCAGCGTTGAGTCAGTCATATCATAGTATAAGTGAAATTGCTAGATGGATTGATCAAAAAGGATTGATGAAGTGATAAATAGCTTATGATTATAAAGCTGAGTACTTATTAATTTCTAAAATTTATGAAAGTTTGCATAGAGTGTCGCTTAATGAGGTGAACTCCTAAAATTACTATATTTAGTTTTCTTCCTTCATAATAAATAAAAGGTGAAGTTTTCTACCGGTTTTATGATTTTTAAAATTCTACAAATCTTCTTATAGATTTAATTCATGAACATGAATGGCGGGGTGTTCTTCTTTTTAGGTAAATTAAAGGACATACCGTCTCTTCCTCCTATTAAAATGAAGAACAGGATGTTTTTTTCTTAGCAAAATGAAGAACAGGATGTTTTTTTCTTAGCAAAATGAAGAACAGGATGTTTTCATATCTTTGATCATTTGATTGTATTATGAAATTCTAATAGATGCGACATTACTGTAACGCAATGGAAACATCAGTTGAATATACGGTCATTTTATTTAGTACGACAACGAAAAACATTCCTCAAGGTTGGACAATCGTTACTCGCTAGAAAAGATCTCGAAATGGAAACACAATTCAAGGATCATATGATACAATCTGTGATGCCTAAAAAGGTTATCATCTCTCTTCCAATAATTAATAGTTTCTGATGCGAAACTAAAAACGTAAAATGAAATATCTTATATTCTTATGTGCTCTTTCTTTTCTTTAATTTTTTCTTGAATTCGCATGAAAATCTTCGCATGAGAATATTTGTCGGTTATCCTATCGTATCTGAAATTTATTTCACCCTTGGTGCATCCAAAAAAAAAAAATCTCAAAATTCGTAAGCTTTCAGAAGAAATTGCAATTTTATTGCGGTTGTGTACTTATTGGAAGCCAATTGGTGAGTTTACATACTACGCTAAAAATCTGCTTTCCGCTCTCTCCCATCTCCCCCTCCTCCCCACCCCTCCCTACTCCCTCGAATGAAGAAAATAGGTGATGGCAAAATTTCTAGCTGCGGATACCGCGTTGTGACAGAATGATATGAACCGATATAGCTTTATTATAGGTAGCAGATGAATTGCTAAAAGAAACCGTCGAATTGCGACGTCCATCAGCGGGTCAGGATACGAACTGCAGGACTTCAAATGCAACCGATAAGAGTCACACCTCAGACTCAAAAGATGGCCAACTACCTTCGGCACCTTCTGTACCGAATGTGCGCAAATTTCGACCATTCACAATGAATCTTATGACTGATGTTTCAATTTTATTCGCCGATATTGCAGGTTGTAGAAATTTTATTTGCTTATTTATTAATATCTATTAATAGTTACTTATTAATTGTCACAGTATTACTTATTAGTTAAATAATGGTTTTAATTTTTAATAGTTTATTTCTATTTGTTTAATGCTTTCGATATCCCGAAATTAATTTTTATGCAAAATTCCGTTCGATTATGAGTTTTTTTCGGATTCGGGAGCGAATAAATTACTGGATTTTAATATGGGTTATTTTTTGCATAAATATACTTTTATTATAAGCAACTGATTCTTTTTAACTCTTAATTCATAAAAAGTATCATTGAAATTTTCAATAAAAAGAGGAAAAATTCACCTCTGATCCATTCATTCGTTCAAAAAAAAAAAAAGAAAATCAATATAATGGATCGCTATAAAGTTTTGTCGTCTAGAGAAGACAAAAATGAGGTTTTTTATATTACGCATATAAACTTATTGATGATAAATATGTACATTTTTTTTTCAAGCAAACAAAAATTTAAAAATATTTAAATTTTCCAAAAATTTTCTTAAAAATGCAATTTTTTCAATCTCAGCTAAAGCAATCGTCGTTTTTTTTTTTTTTCAAATAGGATTTACAAAAATGTCATCGAATAAATCGGCCGATGAACTTGTCAATCTTCTCAACGATCTATTTGGTCGATTCGACTATCTCTGTGGAAGGTGCAACCTCGAGAAGATCAGTACGTTAGGTAACATTTGACGCAATTTTATTTGAATGCATCAACCACTCAACCAACTGTTTAGTGCATTCACAATTATATCCCCTCTATTCATTGTAAACAATTTCAACCATCAAGATGGTAGTAATATTAGCAGCAATAATAGCACTAATTAATATTCTCATAGTGATAAAAATAATTTAAATAATAATAATAATAATAATAAAAGCAATATTTAAAAATCATATTAATTAAAAATATTCTATATGAAAGCACAAAGATTTTAGTGATATTAAAATGTCTTCATCGCTAGAGTGGATGAGTTGGCTTAATTCAGGTGATTGTTACTATTGTGTTGCTGGATGTCCCGAGCCAAGAGCCGATCATGCACGATGCTGTGTGGAAATGGGTCTTGCAATGATTATTGCAATTCGACAATTCGATATTGATCGTGGTCAAGAGGTTAATATGCGTGTTGGAATACATACTGGCAAGGTCTCAATATTGTTTACTCTTTATACAAACTTTTATTATTTATATAAAATAGAAAACTTAAAAAATCGAATGCATTCGTACTTTGTATAAAAAATCTTCTTTAGTCTCAACTTTAATTTACAAGAAAATATAAGACACTATTTTTGGCATCCTTAATCTAAAATATTATTATTTGCAAGACTCATGGATGAGGGGTTCTTTAGATTCCTCTAATGAGTTTCTTTATTTGAACCGACATTTGCGCTTTCAGAGTATTTCATCGTGATTATTGCTAGAAAGAAGGAAAGACGGATTGAAAAGAAACAAATCATAAGAGCCGAAATGCAAACTCATTTAATTGAGTCTAATCAAAGCTTGCAATAATATGTAAATTTCCTCAATATGCAATTAGATAAATTAACGCAAAAGTATATTACGAACGAATAATTGAATCACCTATAATTATGTTATAGTATAAATGTTTGTATGCAATAATAAATAGTATAAATAACTATAATATAACTATAAAATAAATCATATCATAAAATATTTTATATTTGCATATTCAATTTTATAATATATTAATATAACTTCTCACAAAAACAAAATAAATTTATTGAATTGATTTTGAATATTAAATAATAATAATAATATTTAAAGGTAATGTGCGGTATGGTCGGTACGAAAAGATTTAAATTCGATGTGTTTTCGAACGATGTGACACTAGCAAACGAAATGGAATCGACGGGTATCGCTGGACGTGTTCACATCTCAGAAGCGACTGCAAAATTTCTGGATAATGAATATATTCTCGAGGATGGAAATCCACATAAAGGTTTTCTCTATTTTATTTTATTATTCGTGGGGGGGGGGGCGGGGGCATTATTTATATCATTACAGTGGTTGCAATGAATATTAAGAGATGATAAGATAAGAATGAATCCTCTTTTTTTTCTTGACCAGGCAATATTTGCATACAACACTTAACGATGTAGAAATATATATGAACATAATATTGAAATATTTCTATTAAATGCAATTTTTTATTCGCTATGCAACATTGATTATTGAAAATTGCATTGCATGCAATTACATCATATAGACATCGGAAGATGTGCATCGATCACAAAACGTCACAAATTTGCAGACACAATATAGTGTGCTCTATGAATAGACGACGGCTTCTCAATTGCCACCCGTCTGGCATATAGAGTCGAGCATTTGTATGTATCATCTAAAAATAGTCTCACTAATGTGCTATTTGTGATGGGTGTGAGAGTAAAGAAACGTTAAGTGTTGTCGTCTCGTTTATATTGTTGAACACATATTGACATATTCCACTTAATGCTTTATATGCACATTTGATTGCACTTATAAGGGGCCATTTTATAAGCAGTCAACAATTTAATGCAATGCAAAATTGACGGCAAATATTGCAAAAGTTAATGGTAAATATTGCAAAGAAAGCGAACATTACTTGAGTTAGTTTATTTACTCAAAGAAATGATAGATATATTCGAAAAACTTTGCAACAATCTTCTAGGATTTAAAATAACAGAAAGTTGAACATTTTGCTTTGATAGAAGTTCATTAAAAATAACGACGGTAGTTGAAATGATATCAATAAGTATCTTTTTTTCTCGTGAGGTTTTTTTTTCAGATTTTATAAACTTATAACGAAACTTAAGTGAATTTATAACGGATTTGAAAAAAAAAAAGGAAATATTTTCATTTCTAAAAAATGAGAGGGTTACAAAATTGGAAATATAAATATTATCACTATTTTTAGGTATGAAAACATATTTCATTGCGGGTCGAGTACAAGACGCCGATGCTGGTACTACGAGAACAGCGTCGTGCTCAGATTCGGCGAGAGAGGCAGCTCCCACTGATACATCAATAAGCCGTTCACAGATCAGCTTCAGAAAGGTTGCTATCCAACTTTAGCGCCAAGTTTTTGAGAAATATTTTTGTTATGATGGTTTTCAAAAAAAAAATTCACTTCTATATCGACTAATTTTCGAAAGTTTTATAAAGGTGTTTATTTTATGAGCTAATTTAATATGTGCAAATTGCAGAAATTGACGAATAAATTAAAGACAGCACAAGCATCATCGTTGCCAATAGGTCGTGGTGGTCCTATATCATCCGGTGGCAGTTTACGGATGAAATTGCTGGAGAGGAATCGCGAAAGTAATTCAGCACAATTCCTTCATCATAGCGAATGCTTAGATAAGGTGAATATATCATTGTTTCAAATTTGTAGTTCCACTGTAATTCATATTTGAATGATACTCTTCATTTTCAAGCAGTTAAATAAAAAAAAAATCTTTGGGAAGACTAGTTATGTGTCTCCTTCTAATCATTTTTTTTTTGATATTTATTCTTGTTTTTTTTATATTAAAAAAATTTTTTTTGACGAAAATTATTTATTCCATTTTGGTTATTAGAGGCAATACGTATTTGAACTAATTTTCATATTTACTAGTAATTCGTTCTATCTAATTTGCATATTTTCATATTCTATCTGTAATTTTTCACTCTCTTATTATATGCAATAAGTTCATCATCAGTCTTTTAAATGAGCCTATTTGTTAATGCTTAACGTTTTACGCTAAATTTTTCCCCATCGCTATGAATAACATTTTCGTATTGTTCCTTTCTGTAAATCCATTGAAATCTTCCAATTGAGATTTTGTTAACCCAACGTTTATTAATTGAATGGAAAGATTTTTTTATCTCAAAAAAATAGCTGTAAAATATTTGAATAATGTTAAGAGTTACGGCGATCGTGGTGGAGATGGTGTTGTACGACGTAAATCCGCATCTCTACAAGCTCTAACATCTCCGATCATTGACACAACAAAACCATTGGGTATGGCCGAAAGAATCGGTGGGAAAATCTCAAGGGATTTGGTCAATGGTAGTAGTAGTTGTAATAGTGCTCGTGGATCGAAAAGCTCTGGACTTCAGGTAAGTATTTACTTATATATTCTCAAAAATCCATATTTAGATAAATTTATAGTTTGAACTTCAGCTAAATCCAAAATTAAACATAATAATCGACGCATATTTATATCATAATGTGTTTTATTTAAATAATATAAAAAATTATATCGAAAAATCTGTGGTGATGATGCCGGATGATAGTTTATTTTTACTTTTCTTACTCGACATGAGATAGGAAATATTTGAATATTTAAATCCCTTTCTAAAATCTCTGAATTATTTTTGAAGTTTAGCATACTATGAATATTAGTCGCTTCAATTTTTCTTACATATTTTAATGCTGTGAGGTGCATTGGACGAATTTTCCTATACGAATTGAAGATGTATATTATAAAAGGGATTTGTAGGATTACACTCGGAAAATTTTCTTCGTTTTAGAAAGTTTAATATTTATTTATTTATTTATTTATTTATTTGTTTTTTTTATTTATTTATTTATTTATTTATTTGTTTTTCTAAATCGGGAGGTGGTATCGATGTGACTATGGGATCTCGCAATGAACGATTTGCACTCCTTCTATTGCTTACGATTACTTCCATATAGTTTCATCCCCTTCCGATTTGAAAGTGACGAATAATTGGTTGATATAGCGACAATTCGATGACGTTGCTATTCAGATGTGATAAAAATTGGTGTTTGAGGATTGATAAAGTCGATATCCTGAATTCGTCGTGGTGATAGGCGGAATTACAGGAGACAGGCTCAGATGTCTATTCCGTGGGTGGTGGTATCGATACAGCAATTTCACTCCATCAAAATGCGGCATCATTAACACGCTTCGATACGGATAATCGTGATTTCGATCAAAGGCTTGCACAAGTTATACAGGTAAGATAAAAGAATTTAACACATAGGTGACGCAAACAACTTAACACCTCCACGTTTTCTTATCCGATTTACCCTTATCCAACAAAAGTTTGCCCTTACGCAGCAAAAACTTACCCTTACGCAACAAAGACTTACCCTTGCCCAAAAAAACTTACCCCTACTCAACAAAAGCTTACCTTTACGCAACAAAAACTTACCCTTACCCAGCACAGTAAACAAATTCCTCATTAATCACATAGAACGTATACTTATTTATATAAGCTATTATGTCATAATGTTCTTTTCTTATTCGATTCTCAAAAGCTATACGCTCGGAATATCGTTTTTTTCACAGTTTTATTATACTATTTAAAAGAAATTAGTTTATTAGCAGTAATTAAGTATAACATCGCTATTCTCGATCTTATAAACATACATCGTTTCCCCTTTATTTAGAAGTATATAGAAAGATATTTTTGGCTATTGTTTCGATAAAACGCGAAGTGATTACCAGTTTGCTAGTTTATTTTTTCTATTTTTATCGAATTACTTCGTATTTAAAAAGAACTGAACTCATCCTATGGTTTAATGAATCTTTTTAATTTTTTAAAAATAATAATAAAAAAATTTTTCTTCGCAGAGTGCAAATGGGAATTTTTCACGTGGTTTTTGGATGCATAATGATTCGTTGAATAAATGGACGTTACGATTCAATGAAGCGGATGTTGAGGCACGATATAGGGCACATTTCGCCGAGTCCGCAGATCGACAATGGTCGGGTAGGGAAACTGTACCGACACCTAAAACTGTAAGTATTTAAAGTTCAAGTTCAAGAAAAATATTTAAAGTTCAAGTTATAATTAAAGCTGAAGTTCAAGAAAAATATTTAAAGCTCAAGTTTAAGAAAAATATTCAAAGTTCAAGTTCAAGAAAAAGTACACTAATATATTTTTAGATCGATGTGATGGATGTAATATCTTGTATTACTCTAAACTCTAACAAACAAGTGAATGGATCATTGTGTAGATATATCTTTGCAGAAAATATTTTACACAATGCTGATGGGAAAATTTTTGACTGATTGGCACTATTTTTAGTTGTACTTATATTTGAAAATGTATAAAAATGCACGTCGTTTTTCTCTCTTCTCAAGGGAAGTTTTTCTTTTTCACTTAGTCGTTTTCCCCTAATTTCTTTATCTATTCGTAGAGTGGTTCTTACCGGTATCAGATCCCTCTGCTTTAAAATGTTCTAGGCGCATAATCTCGAGATAGCTCAATGGATCGCCGCAGTTGTAAAATAGTTAAGATTCAGTTTGTGCGCTCAGTTTATGTGCTTAAAAGATAATTGAGAGCAGCTTTGTGCTTATATAAATCTATTAAAAAAGATAAAAGTAGTTATTCTAATATTAGAAGGAATTGAGACTCTTCTGCAAACAAAAAGCTTATTAACTCATCGAAATCTTACTTCCGGTAGTTCATTATCAAATTTACCTAAATTAGTTGATTTTTTTCTTTTGATAGTCGTTTCCCTTATTATTTTTTTTTAATAAAAATTATTCAAAAACGACACATTTGAAATATTTTACGTATTTATAATTTTATGGATTTGCAATAATTTAAGGCAGAGAAATACGAAATCGAAGAATCCTCAACACAATATCGCTACTCAGGAGTATTCATCGATATGCTTGTTGCGGGTATCCTTCTGTTTCTATGCTCAGCGGTCGTCTTCCTTTCAACTCTTTATCCACTCTTCTTTATTTTCTATTTTATATTCGCTTCCATAATTGTCTTTCTAACGATCGCATTTATCGGTGTTCCTTTACTCAAACGTCGTACATTTTTTCCATGTAGTAATCTATGGGCACCACGGCATACTATTGGTAAGTTTTTTTAAATATTCAAATTTTAACTTACTTTTCCACTTGGAATAGTAAAAAAATGATTGAAGTAATTTAAGAGTAGTTATTTGTAAGTTGATTCATGTCGAAAAGTCTTCTGAACGTTTATAGGGATATCATTCAAATTTACATATCCATCGCCTCTTTAAATCAGTAGTTAAACGCTATTGAAATGCTCTTATACCAGAGAAGATTCCTCTTATTAAACTTCGGGAGGGGAGGGGGAAGGGAGAGGGGTTCTATTTGAGAACGAGCCTATACTGAAATATCTTACCCTACTGAAATATTGAATCATAGATTCTCCTATGTTTGTCATGAATGCTTTTATAGGTTTTTTTTTACAAAAGCTTATAGGCTTAAAAACTTCCATCTGAGAGCGTATTATCAAGGAGGAGTATTTCTGAGGGATATGCGAGAGGGGAATGTTGAAATTTCCTACATTAATCCATTTATATCCTATTTTTTTTATTATTTACTTTATTTATTTCATTCTTTTCATGCTTCAGTTTTATCGAATGCATCCTGAATTATTCTACTAAGAAATTATATCAGAATGCCTGCTATATACTGATACTGATAAAAAAATGTAATTACTATTATTTCAGGAATGGTAATGATATTGTTACCTGTAGGAGTTGCACTTTGTGTTGCACCGCTATGTAATGAAGAGGCTTTACCTGAGTCGATGTGTATCACACCTGAGCTACTTTCTCGTCGTATTCTCTTTTGTTCGTTCTTTTTTCTTTGTTTATTATATATTCTTTACATGACTACTCAATATCGATTAATTATTTAATTCTATTAGCGTATATTTATTCTCATAATAATAAAATCAACTTTAGTTAGTTTGTTTTAATATTCAAAAAATATAGATTTTGCCGCTCAATTTTGTTGAGAAATTATAGCGTATAACATCACAGCTGCGACGATGTCAGTGCACAGCAGGAGTCGATAAAGGCATGGTACGGCAACCGGAAATACAGCCGGAGGTGCAACCGGAAATACAGCCGGAGATGCAACCGGAAATACAGCCGGAGATGCAACCAGAAATGCAACCAGAAATACTGTCGGAAATACAGCGTCTGTATTCAACCTTGCTTCAGTTTCATTAAAGATGAAAATGTTTGTTGAATTGTTTAAGACAAATGAGTGCAACATATCAAATTAAGCAATAATTTTTGCAGCTTATGTTTGTTTGGTTGCGTTATTCGCGCATTGCAATTTTTCTCAATTATGTGCATGGCCGAAGACATTACAAGCAATGATCGTTGGCATAACGTTTGTTGCATTCACATATATATGTCAACATCGACTTGCCGATGTTGTGGTTGGAGATGCATACACAGATCGTGGTTAGAGCTTTATTCAAATTTTTTGTTTTTACCCTTCCCTCATTTATGGGTAGATGAGAATGGCATGGGAAATATTCCAGCAAATCAGAAGCTATTGCTTTGGATTTGGGCATTCATAGCAATTGCACCTCAGTCATCATCTAAGAATATCACATGTCTTATTTGATATTCTAAAATAAACGCCTAAAATTGAGCATCAATATTTCAGTGGTGGACAATATACAAATATCGATACATACATGTAATGAGAGTGTACCAAAATGGGTATACGGTGAATTCGGTTCACCGATATTTATTTCGGAGATTTGTTTGGATGTATTCCTTGCTGTGGTTCTTGTTGCTTTTCTCAACTATCAAGTAAGCTAGTTGTTTCATTGTTATTCTTTTTTTATTTATTGTTTATTTTTATTTATTTTTTTTCAACTTCAATCTCATAAAATTTTTAAGGGATTCACTTTCTTTATCAATTGACTATTAAATTTATTTATGACAATAATCGTGGCAATTCGAAGAAATATAAATCCAACAGAAAATATTTTGAACTTAGTATCCTAATATTGAAAAAAATCTGATGTAGATTTGAGAAGGAAAATGAAAATTCAAATCGTATTTTATCAAGGAAGGAGTGTCCAATAGAGGAAATGGCGTTGTATTTCTAAGCTCTTTACTGCAAGTCTATGATTGCTAAAAATTCCATCCCATGTATGACGGTTAAACAAACTTCATAGTGAAGCTGAAGTTCCGAATGAATGAGTTGAGGGGGAGGGGTGGAAAGGGGGAGGGAGGGGGAAAGTTTATATCCACTATTTCAGGTCAAATATACCTAAGGCAATATTACAACTGAGAAATAAGTGATAGCATAATTCAGTTCGAAGCGGCATTTCGAATGTCATTCTTCGGTGATGTACAAGCACGGCGAGATACCGAAAAGATGCAAGCGGTAAGGGATCAAGCCGATTGGCTACTCACCAATATTATCCCACAAAATGCAGTTGAATCACTCAAATGTAGTACTAAATATTCGGAGAATCATTCGATGACCGCCGTTCTCTTCGCTACAATCACCAATTGGAATGAAATGTACGAGGAGACATTCGAAGGTATGTTTTCATTCATTGAGGATTTTAAAATCTATTGTTTTTTTCTAAACTTTTTTTATACAGGTACACATAGCTGAATATTTTTATATTTTTCTGCAAAAAAATTTTTTTAAGACAATGAAATATCGTATTGTACATGGAATGTCGAATCATAGCATTGGAAGTTTTGATCTTCTGAGAAAAAAATTGGAAAATTTCAGGTGGTCGTGAATTTCTACGTGTTCTTAATGAGATAATTGGCGATTTCGATGAATTATTAGATCGACCTGAATTCTCACAAGTGGAGAAGATTAAAACTATTGGGCCGACATATATGGCCGCATCCGGATTGAATCCGGAAAAGAGGAAAATGGCCACTCATCCATACGATCATCTCTATCAGGTTATATTCTCGCATTTATTCTTTATCAGTTGGAATCGACGACAATCGAGATTATTAACATTTAATTTCCAGGATTTTCAGGATAATTTTTAATGCAATAATTGCCGCAGTTTCGAGAAGGCAATCAATACTAAAAAAATTGCCGCCATTCAAAATTATAAAAATTTTTAAATCAGTAAAAAAAAGCGAAATTTACTTTTTCGTTAATCAGATTATATTCTTTCACAGTAAGTTTTCATTTTTGCAGTTGATCGAATTCGCGTTGGGATTACAGCAACAGTTGAGTTTCTTCAATCAGGATCTACTTAATTTCGAACTTGTCTGCAAGATTGGTTTCAATATTGGACCAGTTACAGCGGGCGTTATCGGTACCACTAAACTCTACTACGATATTTGGGGTGATACGGTGAATATTGCATCTAGAATGTACAGTACTGGAGTATTAAATCGAATACAGGTTTGCCTATCTATAAATATTTTCTTTCCATTGTCAATTGCCTCAATAAAAGGTTTTTTTGAATGGATAAGAGATATAACATCCGATATGAACTTTGATTCAACTTAAGTTGGAAAAATATTTCATTCCACGCTTATTTGATCATATTCCATCTAGAAAATCGATCGATATTGAAGTTTATATCTTGCAGGTTTCTCAAAGAACACGTGATCTTTTATGCGATCGATACGATTTCGAATATCGAGATCATATTGAGGTGAAAGGAATCGATGGCGGTATGGATACATATTTATTAGTTGGTCGTAAAGGTGAACCGCCGATCAATTTCTGTAATTCGCAGGCATTTTGATCATTATCGATTTTTTGATGATCACCCACTGATTGTAAAGATTATTTGTTTGGTTCGCCATCTGTGACCGAACACTTCAGTAACATTGTCGATTTCGTGATAGTACGACGCTTTTTGGGAGAGTCACATTTATTATTGTCTTAACCCCCCTCTCCCTCCCTCCCTCCGACATTCAGAGGGGTAAATTCGTTTGCATTTGTTTTGAAAGGATGGGTAAAGGTAGCATCAGGCTTACGATTCTATCGAAATATATTTGCATTTGTTTTTAATTTCGAATAAGTTTGTTTCTAAGGAAAATGCTGCTTATCTAGGCGAAATAAAGTCTAACATAGATAAGGTGGCCATTGAAAATATTTTTTTCTTCCTCATTTCTTTAATTTTTAATTTCGTAAAAATTTACCCAAAGTGAATATCATATATGAATGAAATTACATAATATATAAATCATATAGATAAACGATCAAAATTATTTAGAGGAAGATACTTTTGCATCACAAAAGGGAAAATGCAGAAAAAAAAACGACTAATATTTTCTCTTCTTTGAAATCCTTTCCAATAACTAACTAATGAAAAATTCTGTGCCAAAATTTTTCACTTCATCTTTTTTTTTCGATGGAGTTTATTCACCCCAAATATCTCATTCAAAAAGCGTTTTTTTAAAAAATTTTTGTGGTCATTTGTGACCACATTCATGGTCATTTCAATGTCCATCCATACCGTTCATATATATATTGTATATTTTCAAAAAAAATTGTTTTATTTATTGCCAAAATTTGTGATTTAATTATTATTATTATTGATGCGATTCTTTTATGTAGAATTGCTTAACGTATATAGTTATGAATTGCTTATATATATATATTTATTCATTGTCATGAAATATTATTGCGTTGCATTTCTATGGAATCGCTCGTTTAGGTAGTCAATATATTTACCCCTCATAAATGGCGTGGAATCTCGTCGTTTTTTTTTCTAACGTTTGTGCTTTTCCAATTTATGTGATTTTAAAGCTGTGATCATATGAAAATATTTGAGGATAAGTTTCAAAAGCAAATATTTGAGATAATTTTTTTAAGGTAATATTTTTTTTTGAGATAACATTTTGAATATTTGAAATAATGTTTATTTATTTTTCTGCTAATCGATTTTTTTTCTTTTGAATTCAAGATACCAACTTGAAATTTGGGAAGGGACAGAAAGGAGGGGAAAGGATCTGGAAGAAGGGATAAAATAGGATACTTATATGCGAAAGAAAATTCCCACTCATCCTATTGTTTAGAAGATCGTTTAAAAGTGGTGGAAAAAAAATTTTTTTTCAGTTATATAAACGGTAATTTTTGCACCATCAGTATAATGGCACATTGCTTTCTCCTATTATATTCTTCCTCACTCTCAAGGTAGATAGGTTACTGTAGAATTTTAGACCCCAGATGGGCATTCAATATGTTTTCTTAGATTTTGTATTTCTCTTTTCAAATAATCCAAGGGGGGAGGGGGTCCGATTAAATTCACTTATATCTTCGAATGCTTTGGTTGAATCCATGATCGGTGGAATTTCCTCTTGATTTCCGTTAAAATCATTGTGGTCTTTGGTGCTGAATTCAAGCTGAATTTAACCTAGACCCTCCTCAATTAGCGAAATATTGAAATTTGCACTAAAAATAACTTGCAGTAGTTTATTGATGAGTAATTAACGCATTCACCTTAAGCAAATTAGCGTCATTCATTAATATGCTTCTATCCGGCATTAAACTCCCTATGGAAACCTCTATTCATTAAGCCGGTTGATGCTATATACCTTTCAATAGCTAAAATTTAAGTTTAAACTTTTCATATGACCATTACAGCGAATGATTCATGATACGGGGAGCATATATCCGGAAATTTTCCGTTTTCGTATTCACCTATTTAAGAATGATTCTTTACGTTTCCACTCGAATGTGTTCATAAGATATTCTTTACACTTTTCAATTTTCAGGACCGGAAATTTTTTCAGAATATGGATTTCATCCGGAAAAATGTTTTTTTTTCTTTTTCTGCAAATTGTTATTTCATTGAATTTGTATCTCATGAATGTAAATATTTTGAATATGTGATGGATTTCTTATTGCAGATCTGAATCGAAATTCGTGTGCATTGATTTATTTGCTTGTTAGTTTATTTATTTGAATTATTCATCTATCTTTTGAATGCTTTACATTACTCTAGATATCGTCGAATATTATATGGGATTGCGTTTTTTTTTTAGTATTTTTTTCTTTTTGCTTATTTTAGTATAATTTTATATCGCATCATTTTATGCATTTTGTTATTTCTTTTTCCAACCTGAATTTTTCCAGTTGTTTTTTTTTTTTTTTTTTTTGAGGAGTTTTATAGCTCTCGTCTATAATATTACATAGTCATTGTGCTAATGCTTTTGTTTTGATTGATTTTGAGGGGAAGAAGGGGAACGTGAGCTGTTTTTTAATTAGCATCATGTGAAATAAGTGCTCTAGCGGGGAGGCGTTACTGCTTTTGCTATTATTAAATATGCGATCAAAAGAAATAATGATCACATTAATGTCTAGGAATAGAATTTTTCCATAGTAGATCGATAGATAAAACCTGATACTATGGCGACCGGAAGGAGATCGACCGCAGACCAGCATTTAGGAAAATATTTCAGCATAGCTTAACGTTGTGGTGGGCAGTTTTTTAGGAAGTTATTTGTAAAAGCATTGATAGTCTTTAAATTAAATGGACTGAGCATGGGAGGTGATAGTGGAATGGTTGATTTATTCCTATTTTAATTTTTCTTATAAAATCGAAATTTAAATCTCTTCAAAATTCCCTTCGAATTTGCTAAAATTAACTAAAATTTGCATAATTCTTTGAGTTTAATTAAAGACCTCATTTTTGCATATTTCTCGCACTAACCATTATTATATTTTGCAAGTAGAAAAATCACTTAAGTAAGCAAATTGTTAGCATATTTTTCATCGATATTCTAATGCATAATATATAATATTTCATCCTTTCTATCATTTTTTTTTCTATGCATTTCTTTGCTTTAGCATTTACCCAAAGCATTTTTCAAGGGTTTTTTTTCACAGTTGTTTGTTTTCATTAAAATTCTGATTAATCATTGCACTATGGTACGATAGGAATGGTGAAATAATATGCAATGTAACCAAGCATAAGAGGACGAATACGAATAATACTATACTGTTGTAGCTGTAGAGGATATAAAAATTCGTGCATATTTTTCTCAAGACTCCGATTCCGACTCCGACTCCGACCATATCATAGCGCAAAGATTTATCGGCAGATTTGTTGACGTAACTGTCAGTGTCATTGTTTTGTGATCTTTGCAAATGTGACCGATTGCAATTCTCTCGCCAATGGATTGTCTTATTGCAAAAAATTCTCTCTTTTTTCCTCTCTCTTGCTCTCTGTCTCTGTCTCTCGATTTCCCTATGACAACATGACATATTTGCGATGTTGAAGTTGACTATAAACTTTTGTCAAGATGATTCGCACTTCGAATGCAATTACACAAAAACGGATCGAATTATATTAATTTCGAATATTGCAAATCAATAGACACCGGCTTAAAGTCGCAATAAATTTTGCAATTTTTACCATCGAAATTTGTGACGAATTCGGCTAAATTAAGTGAGATCTTGCAAAAATTTTCAAGTAATTGATTTGCTATGATTTATTGCTTCATATTCATGATGACTATTTGTACTATTAAGTATAAGATGAGAATAGGAGGTAACTTTGCAAAGCGGAGAGCAATTTTTGCAACTGCGCAACTCGGTTGAATATCATATTCGATGGGAAATAATCGAGCGGGTAGTTCAGAGATTGATGCAATCGACTTATCACGAAAATCTTTATCACTAATCTTATCACCTTTCTTTTACGAAATTTTGAATTAATTCGTCTTCCAATTTGCAAGTTATTTTCCATTTAAATGATATATTTGCAAAGCTGTAGCAGTCAAAATTAGTTGACTCGAAGCTGACATATTAAGAAATTTGCAACGAACAAAAAAAAATTTTTTTCACAATAAATGATAAATGGTTTTTAGTAAAAAATTTGAATATCATACGAAAAAAATTTGCATATTGAACATTATACGAGGAAAATTTGCATATATTGATGTGTATATAAATGGTTGAGAACAGCTAAAATACCATTGTTAGTGTCGTTGTAATTGGTGTAGGGGCGTTTGGCTAAAAATTATTGGCGATAATATTCGATCGTGGGCGGTGAGCTAAATTGGTGATGTCGTTGAAAGAAGATACACAAGAAGATGAAACGGACGATGAATTGGGTGGGAGATTTTTCTTCGATTTTTTCCTCTTTTACTGGTTTGATTTTTTTTTCTAATTCTTCAGTGTATTTTTCTACTATAAAATTGCAGTATGCCTTTGAAAAAAAAATTTTTTTTTTTTTGAAATTCTATGACAGAGATTTGAATAAAACTTTCATCAGACTTGTTCATTTCCGCACGAAGAAGATAATATTTCAATTCAAAAAAAAAAAATCAGTTAAAAATTTCGAACAAAAACCTCATTACCTAGCGTGAAAATTTACCTAGTATAGATTTAAATTCACGTGATATAGATTCACCTAAGACTTCCCTCATCAGCGTTTCTTATAATACAACCGGAAGATGGCGTTTGCCAAGTGAAGGATGGATCGCTGATTGTTGCAATTTCCAGAGGAGGCAATTGAGCCAACATCACAAATCATAACCGATGACGAAGTGGATGAACTAATAAAGAGTTTGATGAGTTGTGTACGAAGAGATGCACGTAATCGGCGAATGGTTAGCGATGTTCTACGGGATAAAGAGTTAATCCATAGACTCATCGTTCGTGCAAGGTATATGCATCGGTCATTGAATAGAGTTGGTACCACACTCGCCGAATCTTTGTTGCATTTATCGAATAGCATCACATAACCTTGAATTGAACTCAACTGAAATATTCAATCGCAACTTTAAGCTAAAAATTTTTGAGTGGGATAACCATTCGCGGTATATTACCATGTAGAGCAATCACCGACATCCGAAAAAATATCACCTCTAAAAATTACTTATCTCTTCACTTTTATGTTGCCTTTATGCTAATGGATGAGAGATGTTACATACTTATGCTACAAAAATGAAGGTTTCATTGGTCATCAACGAAAATAAAAAGTCTTGGATTTTAATCTGAAGTGTTTTTGAGCAACAGTGTTGCTTCATGAGCAATCAACGCAATGCAAAGGCTGAACGGCTGTCGTTAAAAAATACTGAACGGCTGTCATTAAAAATGAAGTGACGAAGCTTTTCCAGCGCAAATAACACAGCTCGTCATATGCTGTTAGAGTAAAAAATACAACAGTTAATTCTCGATGAGCACTCTTATAGTTGTGCTGATATGAAGCTTTCAACTAAGACTGCCCACTGAAAGTGATAATGCTGAGTAAAGCTGAGAGTTGGTGACAGCTGATTGTTTACTGGCGTCAGCTGGTTGCAATATCGCATTTTATTTTTAGGGAAATGTTTCAAACTGAAAACGCATTCATCGAGGTTGCAGCGCCAATCAATATATGCGGTGATATTCATGGACAATTCGCCGATTTGCTGCGCATTTTTGAACTTTGCGGGAGACCACCTTACGAGGTTTTTTATTTGAAATATTATATCGACTCCACGATTATTGGTATATATCGGAGCATAAGCTGCAAAAATTTGCATAAATATTAGCACTATTGCGATTAGCAAATAATCGAAATAATTGAAAGACAAGTGTGTAGAAATTAGACGCATATTCAAGCTCATTGGTATATGCAGATTGAGTCTTGTGATATAGGGGCCGTTATCTTTTCGGATGATGGGATATCAGTGAACAACAGGGAATATCTAATGGTTTCTCAGAACGATGATAAATAAATATATGTATAAATCATTTGGCATGTAAATATGTAAATTGTGATATTTGCATCGATAAACGCACTCACTAAAACTCTAAATACCCGATCGCAGTATGAAATATTTCAGCGCTATCTCTTTATGGGTGATTATGTGGATAGAGGACCACATAGTTTGGAGACGATCTGTTTGTTGCTATCATTGAAGATTCGTTACCCGGGTAAAATATTCCTATTGCGTGGGAATCATGAATGCTCATTAGTGAATCGAACATATGGATTTCACGATGAATGTGAAGAGCGATTTAAGGGTGGTGAAGCGCTTTGGTCGGAATTTCAGGTAAGATTCACAACGCAGGTATCATAAGTCAGCTAACTGAAGTTGAATAATCTCACAAGTGATTTTTCTAATCTTTACGATGCGATATACTTCTTGATCTGAATTTACAAGTGAAGTCGCAAACATCTGCTTTGATCTTCGGTTGACGTTGATCTTCGTCCACTGTTCTCTGTTGATCCTCGCGTCCTAGGACAACAAAAGCTGTCAGATTCTTATTCAGAAGCTTTTCTAATTATGATTTACAGAATTTCATTCTATCGGATTTTTTGAAACTTTTTTTAGGGATTTTGGAATCTTTTTCCTAATTTTACATCCGTAATTTTCTGGTGACCAGTAGTTTCATTAATTTTCCGGAAACAAATTATTATTATTTTTCGATAATAGACGAAATTATTTTCTCGTTACTTGAAATATCTACGAAGCGATTTATTCTCAAACAAAAAAAAAAATAGTGCCATATTTATTTTATAGGAGCTTTTCAATTGGTTACCACTAGTTGGAAGGGTAGCAGGAAGAATTCTCTGTATGCATGGTGGCCTCTCTCCGGAACTCAAAGATATGGCTAGCTTGCGGAATTTACGAAGACCAATCGATCCATGTGGCGCATGTTTGGAAACCGATTTACTTTGGTGAATAAATTATCTCGTCAATACGAATATTTTTATTAAATTCTAAGCTGTTTTCCTCGTAATGCTTTTCTCATTTTTATTAAAACAATTTAATAAGTTATGAAAATGGTTAATTAAAGTCGGATTTATTATTTAGTTGCAATTGAACTGACCTGTAGACAGTGAATCTCCGACCTTTTGGAATAAATGCCAAATGAGTGATGCGGAAGTTCAAATTCTAGAGAAAATGAACAAAAATTAGGTATCGTTGAAAATATTCATATATTTAAAAATACTTTAATTAAATTACTACTCGGAAGCCTCACTGTCACTTCGATGCATTAGTTGGAGAAGCTGCTATAGCTTGTAAATAAAAAAATTCAGGTCGGATCCTGATCCGGAAATGCCGAACGGTGCAAAAGATCCGGAATATGGTCCATCATTGAGAGGGATTTCGCATCATTTCAACAAAAAAGCGGTAGTGGGTATTTGTGAGAGAATGAAGCTGGATTTTATTGCGAGAGCACATCAAGTTGTTCAAGTAGGTATATCTCTTTTATAAATTCAATGATCTTTGATCATCATCCTAATCTCGTGCTTTAATAAATTGGCATCGTGTCAAACTTTTTGCCTTTCCAAGCTTATGCACAGGTGTGCTATACCCTTAGATTGCTGTTTCAGCGAACTTCTTATCAGTACCCTTCCCCTTTCCTCCGCCGATTATAGCCCTTATTGGTGGCCAATTATTTAAAAATAAATAAAAATAAAATTTTAAAGATGTATGAGAAACGGCGGAATTCTACTCTCTGGAGTACATCAAAGATCTAGAAGAATGTCTTCTCGAGTGGCAATCAGATGTCTTGAAATATATTCCTATTCTATATGCCATTTTAATGCATTGCATTAAGCAAACTTAGTCTTTACACTAAGATAATCTACATCTTTCACATATCCAACATCGTTTAAAATATGAAAATCAAACCAACATAACGAAACTCATTTCTCTAATAAGTCATCATCTATTATATGGACATTAGCACATACAATATAACTACATTTAGCCAAATTGGGGTATTTCATTCAATCATTGAGAGACAGGGATTGAATTACTTCATTATCACCATTGAAAATTTTTTCGTTATATCATCATTAGCAAAAAAAAAAATTGCAATGCTGAATTTTCCGCAACAAATATAGTGCAAATTTACTTTGCAAATAATTTCCATTGCAAAGAAAACTTAAAATAATATGCAAACTTTGGCAGGAAATAATAATAATATGCAAATTTTTGCAGTAAATAATACATAAAGTAAATAAAATCTAAGCATTGATCGTTGCATAATTAATTGCATTTTCCCACATCGAACTCCTAAATAATACTTTCTAAATTATATTCCTATATATTTGTACTTATAGGATGGTTATGAGTTCTTCGCGAATCGTCTCCTTGTGACCGTATTCTCGGCACCCAACTACTGTGGTAGATTCAATAATGCAGGTGCAGTAATGACCGTTGATGAGTCATGTCGATGTGCATTCGTAACGTTAATGCCACTTGCCGATCCACCAGTTCGTGTTAGTCGTAATCGTAATGAAATTGATATTGATGAAGCATTAGAGAAAGCTCTCGATGACCTTTAAATATGACCTCAAAGATGCGTATAAAATTATTATCGATTGATAGATACATTATTGAACAATAGGGTATATTATTTGATGTAAAAATTAATTCTATTATTAATCCATAAAATTCATTGCTCAAATCTTTCAAATTTATAATAGACTAGTAAGTTGAAATATAGAAAATTAAATAAAAATGGGGCAGCAATTTTCTCAGATAAGGCTATATCACCATCATCGAAGAGTTTGAGCCGTTGCAACTATATTTCAAGGATTAGCAATATTTCAAGGATATCAACCTTTAAGGATTATCTTATAGACTGTTTATTATTGTCATCCGATTTAGGAATTATCCATTGGCCACCATATTTATTGTGTTACCACTTAATTAATACGCATTTGGAACTCAAAAACTTCTTCCTTGCATTGTCATTGAGCTATCATGTCATAGAATTCTTTATGTGGTTAAGACATCCACTAATGCATATTTTACTGCCCTATCAAACATTCCCATTATTGATATTGTTGTTGCTAGATAAGTGTTTCATGAGATGCTATTTGAAAATTTATCGTTACTTATCGGTGATGTCATTCTTGTCGGTGATGTCATTCTTGTCGGTGATGTCGTTCTTGTCGGTGATGTCGTTCTTGTCGGTGAATTTGTCGGTGACGTTGTCGTTCCAGGAACTAAATTTGATTTGTCAGGGATTTGCTGATAGTGATGTTCTAAATCAATATTGAACTACTTTGCGCCATCATATTGTTCATTTCTGATAACAGTTTGATCGATATCAAATAGGTATGAATAAAACGACGCCCATTTCAATGATCTATTTTGCAGCCTTTCAACACTAACTTTACATGTAGTGATCTAAATTAGTGCTGAAAATAGCGTAACATTTAGCGCAGATCGAATTGATATAGAGTGCTATATAAAGCAACTATACAACGGTGTTGTTTTATTTATACTCTTCTTTAGTAGTAGTGCTATGAGCAATATTTGCTTTACTCGAGTCTAATGAACTAATGAACTGCTTCTCTTCATATGTATTTAATCACTCAATTTGTTTATGTGTGTTTATGGAAATCATTCCCGAATATTGGATTACTGATCTGTCAGCTAAGATGGGAATACTGTATTCATGGTCACTTCCGGTCCATCCTGATTGTGATCTTGGGTAGAAATATTGCTTACCGTATGTATTTTACTTACTAATGCACCGAGGTTTCATGCTTCCATTTTCAAGCTATATTTTTGTGCATAAGGTTGAGTCAAACCTATGCGTTGCAGGTTTCAGTTCTATTCAATTTTTAGTCATTTATATATCGATGCGAATAAATAAACGATCAGCCGGATGGATTATCTGTGACAAATTTGAATTTTTTATTTTATAAGAATAATTACTCTAGAGTTTTCCTCGTAAATATTCCAAAAGGATAAACAACGCTAAACACATTTATAAGAGTTAAATTCGATAGTGGTGAAATTTATATTGGTCGAATAGAGGAAAGACATTTATTATTTATTTATTTATTTTTATTTATTTATTTATTTATTTTTTATTTTGCAGAAGAGCTGTACAAATAGTCGATTTAATAAAACTATGAACACAATGTTTCGTTCATTCATTACTTGTTTATGAGTTATGAAAATGTCCTCTCAGATGAAATGAATATGAAAGCACATGCCATGCCAATTTCTTTGGCACAATACACGTTTTTTTAGGATTGGACTAGCGTAAAATGCAATCCTGTCGCTTCTAACTGAATCAAAGATGGAATTTGTTGTAACAGTTCACCTAGATGTTCAATTCAGATATTATAGCTCTAATTTTAGTGATTCCCAACCAAAAGCTAAAAGACAGATAAATACAGCTATACGTCCGTCCATTGATATGACACTAAAATAATTGCACTTTGCAAAAAAAAAAAGCGCAAAATTTTGACTTAATGTGAAGCATCTACTTACCTTACTAGGCCCGTATTGCATTTGAAGACTAGAAGTAGAGGTGTACTTTCTTGGAAGTTATAAGATTTTTTCAGTAGGAATATAAAACTGAGGAACGTCAAAGTGCACCTAACTTTTACATCTGCTATAAATTCAAGAGTGATAAAAGAATAAAAGATTCTCGACAGGTTAAAACAAAGACGATAAACAGTTGAAAATTTACCAAATAAGGTAGAGGGTTGGGTATTTATCAAGCTAGGTAAAGGGTTGGGCACTTACCAATCTGGGTAAAGCGTTGAATTTTTGCGTACTATCCTAGTTGCTAATATTGCTAACAAAGCGGTAAGGTGGGAAACCTTCGCCGCTGTATGGACAGCTGTGAGTGACTATGCGATCTCGGCGATAAAAACTCTTCAAAAAAGATTGCCGACTAACGGATGCTCTTTTCATAGATTCCCGATTGCCACACATGTGTCACTCATTCCA
The DNA here is from genome assembly GCA_006503575.1 of Baylisascaris schroederi. NCBI lineage: Eukaryota > Metazoa > Nematoda > Chromadorea > Rhabditida > Ascarididae > Baylisascaris > Baylisascaris schroederi. The sequence continues at coordinate 219,711 of QEWY01001056.1, read as the reverse complement.
TCCCACAAATTGACGTGTAAGGAAAAAGTGAGAAATATTAATCGATGTGATTTTATATCAGTATTATTAAGTTTTATATCAGTGTTATCAAATTTATTATCAGTATTATCAGCTTTTATATCAGCTTTAATGCTCAAATATTACGATTTATATTTGAATCATTTTTAAAACAGAACTTAAAGCATTGATATTTAAATTTTCGATGTAGACAAATGCCATATCTATTATATGATAGTTATTATATTTTCAATATATCATTGATATGCTCTATTTCTATATTCTTTAGATGTATTAACAATGCTTTCCGTTATCAATAACAAATGTTTTTGTTTATTTTCTTAGTGCAAAACTTATACTCCATNGATATTCTTTTTAAAAAATTCTTTAAATAGTTGCTAAATTATTTCAGAATATATGGCATATTTTTTTAAAAAAATGAGAGAGAGGGAGTGAGGGTGAAAGAAAAAGAGGAAAGAGAGAGTGCAAAAGAGGTTTGCCCAACTCTTTCTTAATATAACAGTTGAAAAGACGATTTTTTATCGAAATTGTTGTGAATATTCAAAAAAAAAAACAACCTTCAAATCGATTTATAATGAAACAATTTTTTCTTGAATTATTTGCTTCACTCAGATCCTCAATAGTTAATGACCTTGTAAGAGATATAAATTCAATAGAAATACTCCTTAAATATTTGAAAAATTGATTCGACTATTAAAATTATGACAATTAAAGGATAATTACAGTGTTAATCAGTTTGAAAGGTCAAGTATTGGTATTATCCTCTTTGAAAGTATGATCTAAATAAATGAGGTGAAATCTATTCACTTTAAAGCTTTTCTTTAATTCCTTTAAAATTGCGCATAATACGCTGCAAAACGATGCAATTAGGCATCAAAATATAAATCTATTTTTATTCAATCGCTTTATAAATATATTATTTATTTGTAAAGACTATTTATATTTATATTTATTTATATTTATATTTACACTTATATTTATATTTATATTTATATTTATATTTATATTTATATTTATATTTATATTTATATTTATATTTATGTCCATATTTATATTTGTATTTAATATGCACATACAAATACGCTGCAAAATATTATGAAGAGGGTATTTGTGAAAGAATCGCATATTACATATTAAAGGCTATTTTTATTTATTTATATTCATAAAGAATATTTATAAAGATGCAAAAAATTCCTGTATGAAAGAAACAAACTAGCGCTATGCAATATGGATAAAAGCCCCTTTTTTAGATGAAGAAGAATCTCATGTTATAAAGAAGGACTGTGTTATCAATAGGGGTTTTATTAAAGCTATACGATAGGAGATCAATAGCTAACAACGATGTGCTAACAAATATTATTGCAAAAGTTTATCTCTGATTTGGCGCACCTAACGGCGATTGCCTTTCATCGATCAATCATAAAAGTGAACGTGACGTGATAGTTGATCTTCATAGTAGAATATCGGATGAACAGTTGCTTCTTTTGCATATCCACTAATTTGCATATTCCATCTCTATATTATTGCATTTGAATATCGAAATTTTCGAGAAAAAAGAAATGTTTCTTTTTTATTTTAAATTTTTTTTTCTATTAGTCGTATTGTTCTGAAAGAAAATTATAATTTTAAAAAAACAATAGTTCCATTGCATGTGAAGCTATTGAATTATATGGCTTCAAGAGACTGCAGTCTCTAATATTTAATAAATTAAATACCTTATAAAATTATTTCATTCACAAATTATCCCTCAAATTTTCTATTAAAAATATATTTTTCGCAAATAAAATCTAAATATTTTCAAGTAATATTTTTAAATACTTGCATTAATTCTAAAATTGGTATTTATCTAAAATTTCAGCAAATATTTTAGGTGAGTACCAATCATATTACTCAATAAAAAGTATTTGTTTCTGGTTGTCTATGAATTGGTATTTGTTCACTCAATCAATTTCATATCTCATCACTCTATAATGTTTTGTTTATTTCGTGAAGCTATGCACAGTTTATGTTTGCACTTGCAATAGGTTTTTTCTATTACATAATGATACATAATCATTTTCCAAATAAAACACTAATGGCTGAGTTAATCCCCCTCTCACCCCCTCNCCTCCTTCGCTTATTTATATCTTTTTTTTGCAGCAGCAGCAGCACTTTATATTCCTTAATAAACTCATCAAATCGAACAGAACGATAGTACTTTGCAAGCCAATGAAACTTGTAGGATTTGATGGCTTTTATTTTTGTTATAAATATATTTCTACAAATAAAGTGCCTATGCATTTCTGAATATATACATAGTAAAAACATGTCTGAGTATGTCTGCGTGTGTCTGTCTGTCAGACACGTTTAGCTGTCGATCTATTCACGATTTCCACTATTGTTACAAATACAATTTTGAAGAAATTATTAATGCTAATAATGATTGAATATGTGTTTTTTAATGAATAAAATTTTTATATTTATACTTGAATATATGTTTTTTTTTATGATTAAGATTTTTATATTGTTCGTAGTTGTAGAAATATGAGCGTTGTAGAATCGAAATCTGATTTGATTTTTTTATAGCAAAAGCATGCTTCTGAAAGGTTTTTTTGGGATTTTTTTTTAAACTGATGGAAAAAATTTTTGCAAAAATTTTGAAAAAAGAAATCAAGGAAGAGAGATTTCGTTAAGGACAACAATCCGCTGAAAACTTACATCTGTTCGATTGTTCTAAATTATAACACTTTGAGTAGTGATTCAATGGGATATTTCTGCCGACAGAAAACAGACATTCCGAGCAATGAGACACTCATCGTCTGTTTAAGGGCACTTTTAAGTGCCTCCTGCTGAGAGAAGCACACTTAACGTAGCCTTCTTATTGTTGAGCGGCGATCAACAACACCAAAGAAAATTGCTCAGCTAAAACTTATAAATGTTTGCGAATTAATGCTACATCAGAATTTCTGCTCATTTTCCGGAATGCCGGGATCTGTTACTTCCGGAATACCGGAATCTATGAATTTTCTGCAGCACAATTTCCGGTTTTTTCCGAAAAATCACTTCTTAAAGCCCTAATGGATGGGAGTGAATTGAAAAATAATGTAAAAAATTATGTATTTAATTTAAAACGAAATGGAATATTATGTAAGTTAAATCAGTTGTCTATAGTCTTTTCCTATAATGCCTCTAAGATTCAAAATTTTTTATTTAATTAGTTCCCAAGCACAAATTTCCCAAAAATTTCTTCCCAAGAAGTAAAATGCTCGAAAAGTTGAAAAATAATTGTTATTCTAATAAGAATAAAGAAAATGTACAAAATTTGGCCGTTAAAATGAAAAAAAAATTCATATGTAAGGTGCACTCAAAAATTTTCCAATTTTTTTTTCCTGAATTCAAATTTTTAGAATTTAATTCAACCGTTGCAAACTGAAGTGAATTTTCTAGCTAAAAACCATCATGAATTATATCGAAGAAAATCGTAGAGTTTGAATCGTAAGAGTTTTTTAAAGGCTAAGTTCATGATTATATTGGATCGATAGCTGAACAAGTCTGACAACTAGACATACATATGCTCAGACACGTTTTTTTTTGAATATGCAAATGTGCAGAAATGCACCAGCATTAATCTATACTTAAACACGTTTTTTATCTTCGAAGAGCATACGAATTAGTAATACAAGCTTCAAGGCAGTTTTTCAAGCCAGAAGAAATTATTATAATTCGAAAAAGAATTGATATCAAGAGGAAGTAATAAATTATCTTTAGAAGAGAACTTTTCAACAATTCAGATAGTATTCAATCTATAAATACGCCTGGAGCCATTATTTTGAAAAACTTAACCGCAATACTCGTAAATTCAATGATTTATTCGAATCGAATAAGTTGCAAAATAGGCGTATATCGATGGCGATAAGGTCGATTGAATGCTCCGCCCATAAACTTCATCTGTTGCAGGTTACGGGGGAAAAGTGCGCTTGTTGTTTGTGTGGTTTGGCTTTCACGATCGACAGCTGCACAATGACCCCCCTCACAAATGTGGGTATACTCGAGAAACGTCCTAAACCCACTACGCTACTTTATCTTATATTCATCACTCTACTTCTACTCATGATTTGTTTAGTGATTCTGGCAATTGTTATAGTTATAGGACGAGTTGAAATTGTTCCGGTTGATAGTTCCAACTCGAAACTCTATGTGCAACCAAGAAATAATAATTTGCCGATTTTATTTGATACTAAAGGAACCACAGATGCTGAACATTTATTAGTGGATATCGAGTCCACCGTTGCATTGGATTCCAAGAAATCAATTGTGGAAGAATTTTCATCATCTCAGCGTCCCACTCCTGCCAACACGATTGAGCCGTCGGCGATGAGCTTGAATGTTTCGGTAGCAGCAGTTAGTACGGAGAGTGAATATCACATTCTGGACACTGCTACAAGGAGGACTCTCATTCATCAAGATGGCAACAGTAGCACATCCTCATCCACTCCCACCTCGATCTCTACGTCAACTTCTACGTCAACAACAACAACAGCAACAACAATCATACAGAAATCAGCTATGACCAACTCTACAACAAATCCAATTACAGCCACCCCTACAACAAATCCAGTTACAGCCACCCCTACGACAATGATGACTACCTCAGGACATAAGAACAACTCATTAGGCAAGAACGAAACATTCGTTGGCAAATATTCTGATCACCTATTATTCGAGCCAATAACCGCAGTTCGTATCGATTTCGAGAATACCGTTCTTGAATTCAATAATTCAGAATTGCAGGTTGTTTACATCCTTCAAAATTTGTTTATATGGATAGTATCCTGAAATTTTGCACTATCAAAAATCCATGAAATTAATAGATTTATATTTACATATTCGAGAAAAATCCTTTCATAAGTTTCAAGCGGATTTCTGTTCTTTTTTTTGCACTATATTAATGAACTACTTATTTGTAAGTTTATTCAAATAAGCCTTATCTATTGCATTAAGGAATGCTGAAAATTTCTTCAAGCTTTTGAGTAATCCTCAATGACTTCATAGGATGAGTCGAACATAACTTCACCAGCATCGGGTTCATCTCGACGTGAAGATTCTGAGGAACTATCCTTACTAATGAGTGACGCCAACTCATCTATGTCGAATCCTCTCTCAAGCAACAACAATCGCCTAAGGCATAAGATGTTAGAAGAGATGACGCCACAATGTGTCAAGAAAAAAGCACAAAAATGTCGTCCATCTGTACGAAGAAACATTATGAGGTGAGTGAGAATGAAATTTTTCTTTCTAAATCTATAAGTATACTTATAGCAAAAGAGATTTATCATGCTGGCTATCGGTCTAGTGGTCACTCGGGTGTCCACTTTGGCCGATACTTGATTTAGGAATACTTGGCAGATACCTACCTCTCGTTGCTTCCTATACCTCACCATCCACCGCTTTCTCTACTTATAAAACTCCATCTGCATTTTTTCCTTTATTCTTTTCTTTATTTTTTTGTTGCACAAGAGTGGATACTGTATATCATAAATGCAGCATTAGCTGAATAAACATTCTTTTCAATTTTGCAGCCAAGAGGATATTCCATCGGAAGATACGGTAGCTGAATTGGGGCATTTTGGAGGTATACGAGCGATTCACTATGCACTCAACTTAACCATCAATCATGATATGCTTACTTCCTATCAAGGAACTATTGAAATAATGGTTCATATTTGACTATATTATTTATTCTATTCAATAAATCATATGTTCCGTCATTCACTAACATCTTTTCCATACTGTTCTTTAGTATCGAATTGCAAGTATCTGTAAAACGTATCGCTCCATCATTCAACTTTTAGCCATATCCAATAGGGTATTTAGTGAATATTATACCTCTGAACCAGGTAAGATGATACTATTTTCTTATATAAATGTTGTATCATATATGTCGAAGTATTTGCACGAGGTTGATGACGTTGCAGATCTAACTGCGGATATAACAGGTTGCAATTTTCGATCAAAATGCAAAACAAGTTGGAAAATTAAAACTTCGAAGAAAACATGGATAACTTTGAATTGCATGTGGTTAGAACGTGTTTATATGATCGTAAAAATACAGATAAGATGGATTTCACTCGCAAAAATCTTTCAACGGTTATATTCATTCGTTTCTCAAGGAGGATATGTGTTTAGAGATTTCAATATTAACATCTCACCTCTATATTAAGCGTAATTTTCAATCAAAAACGAATTCGTTCAAATACTATTTTCTTTTTAGAAGATTCGAAACTATTATTCAAAGATAATGCCAGAAAATCTGAGCGTACAAATCCATTTTAGCGTTTTTTTCTGGACAAATGAACTTTTAAACGCTATATTTTTTTCTGGATTTTTAGATGAAAGTCATAGAGAATACATCGACAATTTTTCTACACGTTGGAAGACCAATTGCCGGCATCGATTTGGCACAAATCCAACTTTGGGATTGTCTTAGTGGTAATTTCGCTTTTTTTTTTCTCTCAGCTTTAATGCAGTTACTTATGAAGTATATATGATAGGAACTAAACAATTTTTATTCAATAGATTTAGCAATATTTTATCTATTTTTGCATATTCAAATATTTTCTACAGTGTTCTTAGTTGGCATTTTAAATCTCAAAAAACAATACGATCAGTTATATCACAATATATGAATTCAAGAAGTTTTGCTGTTAAAATTTAGCTGTGAATGCGTCATTTCTTCTTTAATGAAGCTTTTTTCTTTTTTTTTTTGAGGAAATGTGTTGTGCGTTTCATCGATGGTGCAGCATTTACATGATGATCTGCTATCGATTGATCTAATCGAATCGGTGTTTATTGGAGAGATCATTATTCTTCGAATTTCCAGCTTCGGTAGTCCTCGTGCCGATAACGGTCTCCTCGTGCAGAATCCACATAAATGGGAGCCAAAACGGTTCGTCATTAATATGGCATCCAATTGATTTAATATGCTTCTAAGTTGATTTCTCTTTATTTACAATACTTAAAGCTAACATCTCTGGTTGAGCTACTCTACTAGAGATTTAGCATTCAGGGATATATCTTTTTTCCGGATTTTTTATATCTTTCTGGAAGAATGACAAAGATATAATATTGAAACAAAACTTTTTAAAAGTAGCAGTAATGTTTAAGAGGCGAAAATAATCATTTTTCTATCACTAATTGTAATGCGAATTACAGTAGTTATTTAATTTTTAAGTTGTTTAACTCGTAAATGTACCCAAATAAAGTGATTTAGTTTGCAATAAATCAGGATTCCAAATAAAGTGATTTAGTTTGCAATAAATCAGGATTAAATTTTAATGCTTTTCATACAAATATAAATGATTGTAGTTACTTTAAATATTAAACTTTTACATTCTGGAACCAATACAAAAACTTATTATTCCTCATTTTAAAAAATTCATTTAAAAAAAGTTTACATTTCTGCGATCTCCTCATTAAAAAAAAACTTATGCTCTTAGAACTTGAAGCATAAAAGGTAAAAGCTCAAAACTTGGCATATAAAAACTGAAAAAAATTTAGGAAAAACGCTCAAAACTTGACAAATGATTTTTACAGTGTGAAAAAATATTTTTACTCAATTGTTGATAGATTTGTGGGAAAATATATGAAAAATAAGTTCTAGACCATGGACGGTGACGACATTATTTCAAATGCGAGACGCTCGTTCGATTATGCCTTGTTTGGATTTACCGTCAATGAAAGCGACACTCGATTTATGTATTACACATCCATTGGGCACTGAAGCACGGCAAGTGCTTTTTTGTTTATTTACGCTTATAGCATCATCGATGAAATAACGCATCTGGTATGGGTTGGGCTGACCTGAGTCTTGGCTGGGTTGGGTTGACCCGGGATGGGTGGTGCAGCTTGACCCGAGCCTTAAAATATTCGGTGATAGAAAATGCTGAACGTTCTTTTTAAATCAAAGCTAGTGGAGTACAGTGTCTTTAGTATCTGAAGCTCAAACACAGTATCTGAACCTATCGTATTTATCAGCATATACCACTTTGTAGGTCAAATACCCCACTAAGGAAGAGTATCATCGATGCTACGATCATGTCATGCTTCGAGCGAACACCTCCAATGTCAACATACTTGTACGGTATTACCGTCTTCAATCGTATGCACAATATGCATCAGGCTGCCGATCATAAACTTCAGCTACCTGAGCTCGAGATTTTCTATCCAGAACAAATGAGTACCGAAAAGCCAATTTGGATGAAAATGGAAACTATTCAAGTAAATTTTTTCCCTTTTACTCATTAAGCTTTCCGAATGATTTGCTTAATGAATACGAATTTAAAATAAATCTCTAAAACGACAATATACGTTTTGTATGTTAGGATGTATATTAGGATCTTTCAATTTTTGCAGATTTTTTTCAAATATAAATATTTAGTCATCCACCTTATGACTGAATATTATTTTTTTCATAGAATATTTTTTTTTCTATTTTTAACAAATGAATTTATAGCAGCCGATCAGAATAGATTTGAAAAAAAAAATGAATCGATGACTCATTTTGTTTCATTTTGACAAATTGCCCTAAATTTCGACATATTGCCCTAAGGGTGTCTCTCGAAAAAAAAGAATGCCCCCTTGAAATTATTTCTCAACATTGCTAAGCGCTTAACGAAGATAGTTTAATGAAGGAAGCGATTAAGCTGTATTAATTGATATTGATAGCGCTAATCACCATCTATCTTTTCAAGCGTTTTCTTAGAGTTTCTATATTATCGAATGTTCATCCACGACGTTTTTCTAAATTAGATATTTTTTTCAATGCATATATATCTCTTCATAATTTCTAGAAGCATTTTTTTGTCATTGCAGCATCTATCCTAAGCACTAAACAACAACTTCGGAAACGATGTTGTTACCTCAGGTGCTAGCTCGAGCTCTTTTTTTTTGCAGGCTTTACGTTTTATGAACAACTTCACCGGTTTCGAATATCCATTGAAGAAGCTATCATTGGTCGCCACATCGCTACCGGTCAATGGTGTTGAAAATTTTGGTTTGATAACATTGAACGAACGTTGGATGGCCTATCCAAAATATCGTATGGCACATTCCATTCTCGCACATGAAATTGCACATCAATGGATTGGCAATATCGTTACCGTTACGAAATGGAGTGAAATCTGTCTTCAGGTCGGTTTTTCCACATAATTCTTCTACAGTATAATAGCACTTTTAGCCCCATCTGTCGCTATACTATTCAGCAACAACTATGATAAGGAAGTTTGAAATTTGCTGTTGTTTTTCGCTGATTTATTGCTTGCTTGTTTTTTATTTTTTATTTCTTATTTTATTTTTATTCACCCATACGTTTATACGCATATATTGTTCCCGATTGTTCCCATCTTCTTAATTCTGCTTCTTTTATATTGAATATTGCGGAAATAAATTTTTTAGTGGTAATAATTTTTAGCCGAATTCAATTTTTATAGTTCTCAAATGTTCTTCTTAATTGTAATAGCTCTTAATGATTTTTAACTCCTATGCATTTTTTACCATAATAGATTATTAATTAAATTACGCATGCTGGCGTGCTTTCCAGCTAATTTTTTTTTTCAAAAAAGCGCGAATTGTGCTGCTGAGCAGTAGTACGGGAATTCAGTTTGTAAATATGTGTATCGTAATAGTGAATAGCGATGGGTGGCATTTGCTTCACATATATGAGTGATGGACGAATGAATGCAACAGCAAGATCTATAATGATTAGATGATAGATGCGAAATCACTTTAAACCTCGATCTCATCTATCTATCACTAAATATGCTTGTTGATCTCACTATAATTTTATTGATTGATCAGAATCGATCTCCTCGATCGATAAAATATCGAAATAATTAAGCAAAAAATATATGACAATTAAGTTTATTATGTAAATAATATTATTGCGGCTTACCTTTGAGTAGATCAAAAAAAGTTTCGCCGTTTATGCGTATCGTTTAAAGTTTTCGAATGCGATACTTTCCTAACAACAACAACAGTTGCTACCTGTCTTAAATCACTTATGGAACGATTATCATGACAATTTCCTTGCCAATTGATGGTTCTTCTTTTATTTAAATAAATAAAATAGTTAAATTTATTAATTATATGAATTACATTAAATAAATTTGAAAAAAAAAACTAATTTACATAAATTCACAGAAATTGATGGTTTTTTAATAAAAATAGAAATAAGTTAAGCCTTTTTTCAAAAAAAAGGTAAAAATTCGGAAATTTCATGAAAGATAGCAAAGTGAAAAATGGAATTTTCTTTCTATATTCTAATAATTTGCTGCATAATTTTTTCATTTCCCAATTTCGATGGAAATTTTATAGTTTGCTAAGTGAATAAAAGCTGAAATCGAAGAATTCATAAGATATAGGTAAACAACAAGGGCAAATACCTCATGCTTAAGATTATATTTCATTATGAGCTATTGCTATGAGGGGATTAGCTTTCTTGATGGCAGTTGTTCGCACTAAAATAACACAATCAAATGCCATTCATCTTTGCAATTTTATGCTTTCATATTTTCATTAAAAAATCATTCAACTTATTCATATCTATTCATTTCGCATTCTTTTTCAATCATTTTATGCAAATATTTATTGCAACAATAAAACTTTCTGGAAGTTTTTTTCTTTCCGGAACTTTTAATTTTTTCTTCCAGAAAAAGGTGGATGGAAGAAGGAAGAAAGAATTCCTTACGAATAGGAAACGGATGATATTCTCTATCGAAAATAAAATATGAAAACTTCCTGAAAAAAAGCTATGAAAGAATTGCGGAAACATCAAAGAATTCACTGCAATGTTGATCCAGAAATTAGGGGAATCAATGTTCGGATTTTCATAGCCGACAACTCGATATTCAAAAAACTATAGCAATAAGAGGCTTGATACTCGAGAACTTATAAATATTTCCGCTGATTTAATACTGGGAAACCCGTCATAATCAGGAAATTCATACTTGAAAACTTGAAATCATTTAACTCGATATTCGAAAGTTATTATAATCATAAACGGTCTTTAGGCTATTATCATATCAGTGATAAGCTTAATGATTAGGGGAATCTAATAAGAGTCAACAGTTATATGCACACATATGCAAATCTGTTTCGTCGTTTGACTCTCGAAATGGGATGATGATCACATATGTAGACCATATGCGTAGATATTGACGTATGATCCCTACACAAAGTGGAAAACATCAATCATCAAAACACATTCGCTAGTGTTTTGGCGGAAGAGAAATAATCAAAGGGATGCATTCAAATCAGCAACGAATTTATATTATTTATAATATTTAAAGGTATTATTATTATTGTTACTATTACTATTACCATTACTATTATTATTAACGAGAGAGGAGGAAAAGGACGTACAGAACGATAGGTTTCAAATATTTGCATGTTTATATTAGTGATAGATCATAAATTTGAATAAACTTCAATCTGAGGTTAGACTTCAATATATTTCAGGTTAAACTTACTTATTTCAATATAGCAGAAGTTTTTTTTTAGAAATAAGTTAAGCCTTTTTTCAAAAAAAAGGTAAAAATTCGGAAATTTCATGAAAGATAGCAAAGTGAAAAATGGAATTTTCTTTCTATATTCTAATAATTAGCTGCATGATTTTTTCATTTCCCAATTTCGATGGAAATTTTATAGTTTGCTAAGTGAATAAAAGCTGAAATCGAAGAATTCAGAAGATATAGATAAACAACAAGGGCAAATACCTCATGCTTAAGATTATATTTCATTATGAGCTATTGCTATGAGGGGATTAGCTTTCTTGATGGCAGTTGTTCGCACTAAAATAACACAATCAAATGCCATTCATCTTTGCAATTTTATGCTTTCATATTTTCATTAAAAAATCATTCAACTTATTCATATCTATTCATTTCGCATTCTTTTTCAATCATTTTATGCAAATATTTATTGCAACAATAAAACTTTCTGGAAGTTTTTTTCTTTCCGGAACTTTTAATTTTTTCTTTTTTTTTTTTTTCAGGAAGGTTTAACGACATATTTGGAATGGATATTAACCGCTGAATTCGGCAATTCGACAACAAATCTCTTTGAAATTTTACAAGAGAAAAGAATTGAAGCGATTGCAAGAGATACAAAAACGAATGCTTCAATTATATCGGATTTTCGAACACTTGAAGATGTAATATTATAACATTTTATTGCTATTTTTATTTTATAATTTTATTTAGAATAAAATATTTTCAATAAGTTTGACATTTTTAAATTCGAATTTTTTCATTACTCCTCTCAAGCCACTATCCCGGTAATATATGAATTACAGATATACCGATGCTTCGATAAACCAGCGATCTTTTTCGTAATGTTGGAGAGTGGATTCGGAGCCGGAGTGGTTGCTAAACTCACTCGGTTAGTTTAATGCTATAGCTTCTTGCTGATGTTGCCTTAGGCAGATTTGATCCGGAGTCTTTAGCTCCTCGGAGCGCCTATTGTCTACTGTTTGGGTATTGTCGTTTCGAGAATAATTGCTTAAATATATGAAATTCGACATTGAGTATTCACATAAATAGCACTCGTTTCTAGCCGCGGTTGTTTGCCTACTTTATTGTTGTTTGCCTGCTTATATCTTTCTTGAATAGAAACAAAATCGACAAAAAAAAAATTCAAGAATATTGTTTATTCTTACTACTTATGGGTATTAGTTGAAGTCATCTTTAAAGGGTACTTAACTGCTAAGATGATTTAAAATTAAAATACTGTTTTCAGTCTTTTGATGGAGGGATACGCCTATGGCAATGCCGGCGTTCAGGAATGGCGTCAACTAATTATCGAAGCGGCAAATAACCCATTAGCAGGTTTGTATTGCTTGAGTATGATAATAGCCAAAATTTATAACACATGTTTTCTCGGTTTTTTAATGATAGTGAATAATGTTCTTGTGTTATATTCGGCAAACGCATGCTATTCACTGTAAATAAGCATTTTCATGGTTTCCTCCTTACACCCTCCACCCATCAAAGAAAATAGCTGTGTACTGTAAATCATTTGGTACCTATTTAGACCACTCTGTGGATTCTTTTCGTCCTTGAAACGGTATTTACCGTATTACCTTGGAATTGGTGTTCATGGTATTGCCTTGAATGTTGCACCAAAATTGCTAAGAAGTTTTTCTGTTAAGAATCGAGAAAAAGAACAATTTGTCTTTAAAGTATTTCGATATTCCTGAGAAAGTATTATATGGTGGATTTAGATCCTATTTCATTCTGAACACTCAGTTTGATATTCTACACCAATTGATTTCTTTATACTATTGATTATAAATCTTCAAAGAAGCGTTTCAAGTTTTCAACCTTTGTTGAACTTTGAACTTTGGCCTTTGAACCTTGGACCTAATTAATAGATCTTATATGTTAATTTTTTAAACGCTAGTTTCTTCAGGTTTCCTGAGATCTTTTTCAGGTAAATTCTTCGAAGATTATTTCACTCAGCCGGGCTTCCCGTTGGTTCGAGTTGCCTACACATCCAGCGGACTCAATCTCAAACAAGAAACAATGATCGCCGCTAAGAAAGTTAATGTATGCTTCATTTTTAATTTCGTTTACCAGAGAATTCCTTATGGATCGGTTAGCGACAAAGGCTTTTATTTACTCCAGTATGATCAAAAAATTGAACTGAAATTGAATAAGTAGCCAGAGCATGAAAATTCCATTTTTAAAATTTGCTTCTTATCATAGGATGACAAAAGCGCCTTTTTTAACGTAGCACTGCAGTGCAAAGGATGACAAAAGCGCCTTTTATAGCATAGCACTGCAATGCACCTTTAAATTTATCGGCTTATTCCATATAAAACATGAAAGCGCATAATTAACGAATTTTCAAGCGAAGGATAAATATATCTTAGAGTGGAAAAAGCGTATTGTCGAACTTCATGGTTTGATGATGGAAAAATTTTTTCTATCGTTTTTTTTTATAAAAATGTTTTCTTAATAAATATTTTAGAGATTTGATAGAAAAGTCGATATGCAATGGAACGATAAGCTTAACTATCGCTTATTTTTTGATATTTATTTTGAAAATTTCCATGAAAAAATTCTCCAAGATTTTTGGAAATTTCCATGAAAAATTTTTCCAAAATTTCGAAAATTTCCGTGAAAAGAATTTCCAAAAAATTCGGAAATTTCCGTGGAAAATTCTTCCAAAATTTTGAAAGTTTCCGTTAAAAATTCTTCCAAAGTTTTCAAAATTTAGTTATTTCGTCCTTGCTCGCATTATCGATCATTAATAAAATAATAATTTTCATTGGGAGTTTAAAAATATCTAAAAAAAAAAATTTAGACATCATCATTGGTGGTACCATTGGAATTGTCTGTAGATTCATCGAAAGCACGAATGAAAGTACTACTCAACGAAAGTGAACAAACATTTCCACTCAAATATCATGGCATTGTTGTTGTTGATCCCGATAGAACGACATATGCTGTTGTTGTTTATGAGGTAAGTTAGGAAATTTTTCA